>JAPYYT010007742.1:0-17103 GCA_030522565.1 Ceratosolen corneri | reverse complement strand
TATTGCATATCAAAAATTTTTGTAATTGAATGTAAGTTACATAACATATAGTCTTTATGGAATCCAAATACTAGATGTTATGTTAATATACACTAATACCTAGACATAAATAATGATTTGGTTATTTTATGAACTTACATATTATAAGTGATTTTAAAGTAAAAATTTTAAAAGTCAGCTATTTCATCAATTTAATTTCAAACATTGTTTTTCTTTAAGCCGTATACCAAAAAAACTTTATAAAGCTCCGAACGTATTTTAGGTATCTTAATTTTTCATGTCCATTTACCCATATTCGTTTTATACATTTGACATTTTTTGTTTTTGTTTTGTTTTTTGCTTAGTAAAAGATTAATTTCATTAATTTAAAAATCTATATAGGATTTTATCCTAGAGAGATTGCGACTTTATTTCACATGCTATTACTTTCACTTTAATTTTCTGAAATTTAATCCTTATACAGTGAATTCAAAGTCAAATTTTTTAAACGATAATTGATAATATAAAAAATTTCTCTTTATTTAAAGTTTAGATTGCAGTAAAACTGGGGTTTCGCCATCATATCAATAATCTCTAGAAAAGACTAATGACATAATGCATTAATATCAATTTAAAATTTTGAAAGTAATTTTCATAGTCATCAAAATGCTCATTAATATCATATTAATGATAATGTATAATCATATAGCTTAAATACACATTTGAAAAATATTTGTACGCTTCTTAAGAAAAGGGTCTAACATGAAAGAGATGCATTTTATAAAATTAATTCCTATTTTCGTCGCCAGTCAATATTTGGCGCTCGTTCGATTTATTATAAAATTGCTTGGATTATTCTTGCTTGGCCATATCTAGAAGAGATCCCGCGCACATCTTGTACTCGTAGTCAAGGTACATTGCTTTTACACATAGGTCTTCTTCGTTCATGAAATTCTTGTTTATAGGGAAAATTCTACATGCGTTCCTCATTAAGCCTCAGGGATTATCCGTTCTACGTACTGATTATACATTCGTGATACCACCCATTTCGCGAGCTTGATCACTTTACTAACGACTATACCCTCCTTAGGTACATCGAGCCTATATCAACGTTATAATTTCAGATGAAATTACTAATAATAAACATTTACATACTTTTTCAAATGCATAAGAAAGCGACCATAATTTAATTAGCAATAAAGATTAAGGGACAAAGAAAAAGAAGGAAAGTAAATTATTACATGAATTTCTGCTCGTTTTAAGGCGACTGGATGCATAATTTTATTTCATATAAGATTGCATAATATAATATGTGTATATAGGTTTTAATAATTAAAAGGTTTTATTATACTATATAATCGAATGATTAATACGGCCGGAATAATTTATAATGAACGGGAATGTAAATTGATAGGCCAAATGTAATGATGAAATATATAATTAAAATTAACAATAATATGAATTAATATTAATTTTAATTAATGCAAATAAAATTAATAACCAACAGTAAAATACAATTATTTTTATTAATTAATGTACCATACGATGATACCACATAATCTTAATATTTAAAATTTTTTTTAATTTTAATGTAAATTTTATTTTATTAATTGATTTGAATGCAATGCTTTTATAATATATCTCTGCGAATTGTGAAATCAAATTAATTATTCACTATCATTTAGCTTTCTCGAATTTAATTATTTTTGTTCCCAATACGAATAATTCAAGGCTTATATAAAATAAAAAAACGATCATTTATGTTTTTTTTTTTTTTTGCTGTATTAACTTGTGCGCTAAAGAAGAAACGTATCTTAATTATAAATGAAATCACAATTTTATATCAATGTATTATTTCAATGCACACTATCTATTATTGATTCATACGTTGCGGCAATACAAATTTAAAATTCTGAAAATATTATGGTTCTTCTTACAATAAGAATAAGTTTTCTTTGTTCAAAAGATTCGTTATCTTTACAAGAAAAAATTCCCTAAATGTTGCTTCAAATTTTTATATTATTTTTACATAAAATGTCCAGCCGAGATCATGGTAAAAAGGCCGAAATTAAAGATAAAAATCATAAAATAGATAAAATTGGACGAAAGCAACTGTGCAATAATCCATTACTCAAAACATAAGCATCCCAATGGTAATTGTACTTTCATGCGGTCGAGGCAGAAGAGTGAGATGGCACGTGTCTGTGTGTAGGAGTGGGCGGATTTTCGTCGAACTTTCAACTACGCGTGTTTCTCGTTCTCTCTCTCTCTCTCTCTCTCTATATATATATATATATATATATCTATATATCGCGATATCTCTATCTCTTTATCTCTATTTCGGTCTTTGGTTGCACGCTGAAAAATATTATCGACCGGGGCGATGGCAAAACTTCGCGAATGTTATACTGAGCGCTGTTTTATATTGATCGAACGGTTATATCACCCCAGACGTGTGCGAGCGAGTCTGTGAGTACGGGAGGAAAGAAAACGAGGACGTTGATTAATCTTTTTGCTTCCCTCTTTTGAGCTCGTTCTTACCCTCCGCCTTAACCCTTTACCGCCAAGTGACTATTAAGTAATTTTTTAAACATTGCTTACTTATTTCAATGAGCTCACATTTCCTTATTAATAAGTCTATCTATTTCACATGAAAATTGTGAAACGTGAATAATTATTTTAGTTAATTTTACTGTCACACTTAATATCAAATGATAATATTTATTATATAATTAAGTAATTTATATCGATGCATTATACAAATTGCCATATAATTTAAGAAGTTCGTATTAAAATGATTTTACAGATTTTTATTACATAAGCAGCCTTTTCATTTAAAATATCGAGTAGAATATTAAACATTTCTGCATATTTATATAACACTATTAAGACGGATTAGCAGATAGAATAATTCATACGTATACAATTAATATTATAATCAGTAATTTAATAATTCGCACTAGCTATTTCATAATTATTCATGTAATTATTATTCTATATTTTATTTCTAATAGAAAAAAACATTCGATTTTATTTATATTAACTAATTTATAATTTATATCGATTTAAATGATTTAAATGTTTTATGCTTCATACATAAAGTAAAAATATTATACATACATTAATTTACAATGTATACTTTATTTCTCTCAATATAAAGTATGATAAATATTCACATTAAAGAACTGAAACACCACTATAGTTCATAGAAGATAGCAATATCGAAAACTTTCGATGTTAATAAATCACCAAAGACAAAATTTATATCATTATTTATAAGAGCAATTTATAAAATAATTAAATTCATTACTATGACATAAATCAAAAGAGATTTTCTATTTAAAATTTTAAAATAAATTATGCATAAAGCTTGCAGTAATAGTTGGATTTTACTTTATAAAAACCTTTCGGAATTTAATTATTCGGGTAATAATATCGCGAATACTTTTTATTCCAAGCCAAACTTAAAGCGTACTCATTTTAATGTTGATTTCAATATTTAAAATCTTTTTTTACATCCCGATTATACTTTGTTATATAGATGCTTGTTCACATTTATTTACTTTTATTAATTAACAAAAATTAACGAAACACACACCCACCCATATAGAAATGCATTTATTTTTATGTTACTAAAATACTAATTTTAACAATAAATACAAATACTAGATTTTATACTAATTTTTATCGTTAGAAATTTACATTTTAAATAACAAATTTGTTTTAATTATAATTAATTATTTGAATTGTACAGTATAATAACATACAAAGCTGTAGAAGATAAGGATATACAAAGGTGGTACAAATAAATAAAAGGTTGTGATACAAATTTTAGAATTAAATTATTTGGATATCAAAGGAGAGTGAACCTTAACATTTAAAATATAAAAATTACAACTACGTCATTTAATGAATTAACGGTATTCATTATTGCCAACTTCAAAAAAAAATCTTTCTGTTTCTTATTTATGTAGCGATTCAATAATAAATCATTGACTTAATAAATAGGAAATAAAAATTAGAAGTAATTAAGATATTAGTTAGTTGCTTCTTAAATTAAGATGAATTTTCTAATATTTAAATTTGCAAAAATAATATTGCCATTATTGAATTAGAACTAATTACTTACTATAAAGTGTATTGAAAAATGTATAAGTGAAAGTAGAACGTATAAACGTCTTTTAAAAGAAATCATGGAATGCATATATAACCCGAAGCCAAGATAAAAGAGAAGCCATGAGAAGAGAAATGAATAAAGACAAAGAAGAAGAGCAGAGTGGAGAAAGAGAACGAAACAAGTGAACGAGCTCTGAATGTGCCAACGACCGGATACATTCACTCAAGTATTCGTCCTATCCTTCGTTTTATTTTTTCCCCACTATCCACACGAATTCTTTCTTTCTCAATTTTTTCTTTTTGATCCTGTTATGCTAGCTATCTCACTTTATCCTTAATTTTCTCTCTCCGTTTTTCATTTTATTTCCCTTTGACTTTTTCGCATGCACAAGCCTTTTTTTTTTTTTTTTGATAACTTGTAATAGAACGTGAAGAAAAATACCAGAAATATGAAATAATCACAAATTTAATTTCTATAAACTTTCAATCATAAAAGTTGTACGCTCAAGTAAAATAGCATGTGAATTCATAGCGAGGTACATCAAATATAATATTTGAACACTTTATGATAAATACGATATCATTTATAGAAATTATTTAGTAAAATACTGTTCAATTAATGGTAAATTTATTAGATTATAATTCGCATTATTTGATTTTTCAACGGTAAATTGAAAAGTATTTAATTAGAAAGTATTATAAAAAATTATTACAAAAATGATGCATATAATTTTTTCACATAATGTGTCTTTGTCTTTTGTTGCTCAATTTCATTTGACACGAACGTATTGCGATTAAAAGAATTTCGTATATTATCTATGCGTTAAAGATACATGTGTTTTTGTAAGTACTGACAAAATTTAAAAAACGAGCTAAAAACATGAAGTTATATACCAAAGAGAAAAGGTAAAAAATTGCGCCTTTAATTACTTTCGAGTTTTTGTTCACGCGTGAATATATTGTGTTAACTCTGAAAGTCATTTGGTTATAACATGTGATAAAAATTTTATTTAAATTGTTATTTCAATATTTGAAATTTAATATTAAAAAAATTTATGTGTTTGAAAAATTTGTCATGTATACGGACTTTTTTTATATATATATATAGAAATCGTTGTTTTATTAAAAAAATTGAACAGTATTAAAATTTCAAAGACATTTAGTAATTAAAATAAGATCAATTATAAATGTTAAACAATTGCAAAATTTATTATAACTAAACAATAATATAGAAAAATTTTTAACAAGTTTCTTTAAAATAATGTTTTTTTAAATTAAAGCTAAGAAAAAGATAAAATGTTAAATGAAAGAAATATATAATATTAAAAGACTTTTAAAAATTCAGTATCATAATGATGGATCAAGAATTGATAAATTATTTTTAATTGAAACATTTCAAAAATTAAATATATTTATATTAATATTACGATTTAAAGCAATGTAAATATTATAAAAGAAACACTTTATATTGATGTGAGCATATACAGTGACTCAATGTCAATTAATACAGACTTCTCATTCGCATTTATCCTCTTATCAGAACAAATTGCTTGTTTTAAGTTTCAAATCCAAAATATATTAATGGACAAGTGATTATATTAATTAAATACGTGATACAGATGTGAGATAAAATAAGAATGTTTACTTACTCTAGTCGATTGAGATAGTTAAAGCACTTTAACTTTTAAAATAAATAAAATATTTTCAAGCCGTTGGATATAAAATATTTCAGTAATATTTATTGAGAATGTTTGAGAAATATTACGTTGCTTTTTACGTGGATAAACCCATCTATGAAATATATGTCTACTGCACGACTGAATATGTAATTTTTTTTAAAAAAGAAATCAATATTTCTATTCATTAATGTAATATACTATTCGTACTATTTAGATAGTTCTTTAATCATTACATTTAAATATACCGAACAATATATTATTATTCACTGTTATATGTTGTTCCACTGATAAATGTTTTAAAAATATTTTGAGCCACATTAATAATACTGCTTAAATGCCCAATTTCTTTACTGATTAAGTTTTTTTTTTTTTTTTGTATGTTCTTAAACAAATAGGTGAGAAACATTTTACGTACCACGCAATTAATTGCATAAATTGAGTATAAGATTTATATGCTGTAAAGATTTCACCCGACCTTGCGATAACTTTAACGATTTATGAACTTGTTTCCAACGATGAAACGTGCTATGTATGCTAATATACGACTCATCCATCACGAATCAAAGTGAAACATTACAAATTTGTTCAGACTTTGTAATTACTACCATTCAATTGTACCATACAATGTGCGCGTATAGTATTTTTGAAAACTATGGCAATATTTTCGAACAATATAAATAAAAAATAATTTCTCTTTGACAACGTCAGTGTTTTATAATGCTAATATCGATACTAATATGAAATTTGATTGACATTTTTCGAAACAAAAGGAAATCTCCAGATATTGTCGATCATTTCGTATACTTCAATTCATTTACGAAACATTGAGCAACCCAAATGAAATAGCAATCATTCTAATAAAGCAATTGCTATAGAATATAAATAATGCACAAATAATGAAAGAAAATATATGTGAGATTAGTGATATAAATTATCGAAACTAAATTTACCAATTTTCTTATGGATATGAGTGTATTCTTATAAAATGTTGTTAGTACCTCTTTCCGAAACTTACCACTTTTTCATATCCTGCAATAAAAATGTTTTTTAAACGTTGCTTGAAATTTAAGAAACAAATGTTATAAGGAAAAGTTAAATATTTATTTAATGAATAATGGTAGTTTAAATAGTATCCAATAATTGTGTCTGCTAGATTATATACAATAAATAAATACATATTAGTGCTCACTATACTTCAGATTTAATTTTAAAATTACGTAAAATTCTGATAAGTAATTACAGTCAGGAAAAAGGAATACAGCAATTATCACACGAGGAAGTTTATCACATATATCTATGTAATTATCATAAGGCTATCTGTAAATAGCACAAGATAAGAATTTTGTATGAATATTCAATTATTATAATTTATACCTTTCAGATAAAATGGTTTACAATGTGATTGATAACTGAATGCTTAAATAAATCGTTCATACCCGATTTAAATAATCAAATATTTTATCAACAAACATTTTTTACTATAAACCACGGTACATATTGTATAACGATATTTGAATATAATAATTTTGTATGCTTAAAATAATTTATTTATGAAGTTTATTGCAAAATACAACGCCAATAAATAATTATATTTTAAAAGAAGTAGAAAATACAATTTTTAATAAAATTATTTAATACTACAGGCTCATTATTTTATACCTTTAATATTTTTACCTTTATGTTTCTATATAAAAAAAATAATAAAAAGTCTGGAATATGTTTTGCAGGCCAAAAGTGCCAGAAGAATGAATCTACATTGAGGACTATTGTTCACTATGTAATTTACAATGAATAAAATTGAATATAATAATAGACGTAAATAGTATCACTTCTAAACTGTCTTAGTATAAATAAACTTATATAGAAAGAACTTTTAATGTTAAAGAAGCGTTATTTTTATAACATTTATTATATGTGTCTACATATATGTAGCAATTGAACTATGTCGGTTAATGAATATTTCATTATTATTTAATTTTTTTTCAACATCATAAGAAACAAAATTGCTTTAGAAATTACAAAATAAATTTAAATAAATCAAAATAATATAGTACTTTTGTATAATTAACTTTACAGATTCATATGGGTAATAATATAATTTTCGATATGATCAAGTAAATTTTCATAAATATTTAGTGCATCATGAACAAGCAAAATATGTATTTTTACAAATATATTTATTTAACTGCCATCTTATTGATTCTTATAGTGGCATATAATATTTTATTATTTTCTCACTAATCTGATAATAAAATAAAATTACAAATCACTTATTATTTCAAAAATAGTTCATTAAATTTTAAAACACTAGTATATTTTATGAAAGATTATTCGATTGACAATAACAATAATAAAGCATTGATAATTTATTCGTTTAAATTTTATTAAATATTATATATTTTATTAAATTTTAAAGTAAGTATTTATGATGTTTGTAAATAAATGCAATTACCGAATCACGCAGTTAAATAATTTTTTATCTTTTTAGGCTTTATAGATCCTTACAGATATACGAATAGTTGTAGTTAAGAACAGAGAAAACGCTCTAAACTGACACGATGCAATTGAAAAGTGCATCGATAGTTTATCAGCAAAGTAATCACTTTGCTTAGTTGATAAATCTTGAGAAGATTACAAGAAAATTCTTTTAAGAATTTGTAATATCAAGATACTCGGTTATTCCGAAAACAATAAAGCTTAAAATGAAGCCTAGATACTTTCGTAACTATTAAGTTAAGTAAAACATACGTTTGAATATAAAAACAATTTCTTATGGATTTAAGCCTATTGATTTAATATTTGCTTAATTATACAAGCTAGAGCTAATCTCTTTTCTTCAAGTTGTGATGAGCTTGGACTTTTAGCATGATTTCGAGTTTGGAACCGAGAAACTTGAATAATTAACAAAGACGACTTCACCAAGATTCGGAGCATTCGGAGATGCTTGAACGTGAGCAAATGAAACGTAAGTTGATGGAATGCAGCATTTAGAATGCGACTACCCTTTACTATTTTTTTTGCTCTGACACGATTAATTGCCGCTTTCGTGGTCTGCGCATTATCTCATTGAATTTTTGCAGGGTTGCGAGGCGAAATGTGACGAACAATTGTCTATTGCGCGGTTGGTCTTCAAAAAATTAAATCTTTTTAGCTCACTTCCGATACATGCGTTATTTAGTTCTTTTTGTTTTCAAATATACAATTTATTAATTGATATAATTAATAATTCAAGTATATAATATATTCAAATATATTTCCTTCACGAAGCAGAGTAAAAATCTCACAGCGCATCAATATAATTTTCTTTTTTGATATTATGATAAAAATTATTATTATGATCTTTTCTACATTATAACTACTAAGTATTCTTTGAAATTTTTTTTACACATAAACTCATTATAAGGATATAAAAATACATTTTCCATATAGATATCTTATTTAATTTCATGAAAACTTATCAGATTATGTTCGTAAAATTCTCGTATTATATAAAGTACATTCTTACTATCTTACTAAGTGTAAAGAAATAAAAATAACTAACATATTTTTCATTCCTATTTTTATTACTTGTTACTTAATCTCTATACTTGCCTTCATACATAGAATTATTAAACTTTTATGGAACTCGTAATTGTCGCTCGTTTCTTACAATTTAATATTAAGAACATCATACAATTAATTTATATGAGTTGAAAAGCAACCTAAGGAATAAAATTTTGACTTACTACAAAATTATAATTATTTTTTTTTACATTGCATTTAATTTTTACTCTTTTATAAAATAGACTTTAAGCAGTACTTTTCATTATAGTGTACCACTTCATTTTTCATTTTTCACATTGCCATCTTCTTTACTCTTAAAAATATTCGACGAAATTTATATGCGATTTCCGCAAAAAATGAAGGAAAATTTCTGCGATTTGACTCTGCATTTGCGATTCAAAGCTCGTTCAAAGTGTACATTTCTCTTTTAAGACGAGAGAGGAGAGCAGATAAAAAAGAAGAGAACTCAAAATTCAAAGTTTTAAGCAACGAAAATTTGAAATAAATGACACATTCAAGTTGAACTTGCCTTCGTTATAAACGTCGAATGAAATTTTCAAGTAGTTTTCTCTTCTGCATCATCATATTAAATTATTTTAACGTATGTGAACATCATACATAAACTGTAATATTTTTTGATACACGATTTTTTTTTATAAAATATATATAAACATAATATAAAAGACAATTTTATTTGTAAGATATTTAATGTATATCATAATAATTGGAAATTTATATTGATTTTATTACTTTATTCATAAAATTTGTTAAAATATATTGATTTTATTTCTTTATTTATAAAAGTTGTTAAAATTATTTAAAAACTTATATTTTACATATTATAAAAATTGCTTATTATTTATTATTAATATATATTTACAATTATTATTGATAATATAACTGATTTAAATACTGTACTTGTATATTGAAAATTAATATATGAAATTAATATACAACAAATTCTAGTTTTAAATTAATTATATCGAAGATAACAATATCTAATACTTTGTGTAAGCTATTTTTATATTATATTTATCGTGAAGTATTATAGATTATAGATATCAATATAGATTTCCAATAAATAAGTAAGCCAAATAGGTTTTTATTTAATGGCTTAATGTACTTACAAGATTTATTGCATTAATTTTCAATTATTTTTAGAAAAAAATAAAAAATATATTCTCGTAAATAAATGTTATAAATTATATTCTATATATTTAGTGTTGTTATTAAACAATATCTGATCCTCTTTCTCTCTGTACATTCATTTATACTTCCAATATTTATTTATAAACAAGTACTAGACATATATTAAAAGATATATAATTTATCTGTACTATAAATTATATATATATATGTATATTCGTGGAGAAAATAAAGATATTTAATAAGTATAAAATATATATAATAAATAAATGAAACATCAAATACTAACAAAAATAACAAAGTAACGCGTAACTATTTCATAAAATATTAGATAAAATAGAACTTTGATATATTTATCTTAGAATAGTTGTTTAAGTTATTACACACAATAATGTAGCTGTAACAACGTTGTTTCAAGCTCTCTGTAAGTAGACATTCAGTTTTTTCTTTAAATTTCAATTTAAGTCCAATTACTACTTTAAAACAATAATCTATAAATACAAATACAATTATAAAGTATGTTTTATATTTTTTAAATTATATACATTATTTGTATAAAAGATCCAATGCACTAAATTTCGAAATAAATATATTATTATATCAGATAATATGAGGTATGATCAATGCGAGTATGAAATTTCATTATCTGCAGTATTGATTTCAATTCTTTTTCAACTAATTAAATAGATATCTAACATAGAAATAAAATAATAAAGCTTGAGAAAAATATTTTTTATTGGAATGAATAATTTTTTGTTCATCACTAATGCCACTATAGAAAAATGAAAACGATAGATAAGAAAAAAAAGTGAGTTCATCCCTAATTTAAGTCGGTAATACTCCTAATGCATTCCCGCATATTCTTGTCGCTATACGCTAGAATTATTCACAATGAAAAGCTTCAAGATACGACTTTCCATTCTAATGTCACATATGACGTATCTAATAGCTAATCTAATGCATGCTATGCATAGAAGTTACATAGTTGATTATATTAGTTGGAATATAGTATTAATTTACAATTAATTTATAGTTATAACCACATCGTAGTATGCCGATAATAAATTTTAAATAAGTTAATATTGTAATGAATTGTAGGTCATTTGCACCATGCAACTACACAAGATTAATTTAAATAAACAATTTCTAATTATTGCGATGATGGAACAAAAGCTTTCATGATACATTAGTAACTAATTTTATAAACATTTAACGATCTAAACTTATGATAATCATTTACGTAACATTAATCTTTAATATAATGCAGACTAAATATAGAGACTTACTGGTGTTGAAAGAAATGTTTTGCATAAAATTTCAGGCCATATTCTAAGCCGTACTTTAATGCTAATATAAAACAGGGAAAAGACAAAATCAATATCTAAATAATTCTTTAACTTGATTGAAAACGTATGCAATTGTAATTCAAGCATATACTCAATCATTTAGTCTCTTGAAGTTTGATGAGTTCAGCTACTTCAATGGAGCAATAAGTTGCAGTTGAATTGGCCAGCCGTGAGGCTTTTAAAACGATAAATCACTGTTTCAATTTATTGCGAATTGTTGAACATTGTTTTGAATTCTTTTGTGGAGAGGTAAGAAAATAAGAATGCCCATTATAAAAGATTGTACTGTAAAATGAACTTTTCATATATAAATAAGTAACGTAATAAATTAAAACGTGTAATTATCTATAGAAACGTTACACGATAGTATTCGTGTACATCTCAAAAAACCATTATGAAAAGCCAATTATGAAAAATAAATTGTATATAATACAATAATAAAAATAAAACTAAAACTTTTAAATATAAAAAAATTCATGGCTTTATCTTTGAATTGTTTGAATATCTTTGAACTGAGAAACTATAGAGTGAATGATGAATAGTAAATGGTTTGCCGAGAGGAACGTATTTTTAAATACGTTTTTCACCGCTAAATACATAATTATTTCATTCAAGTAAAATGATTTTTTAAGGCAGCAATTTATCGATAAAGAATTTATTTAATAGAGTAAAATTCACGTCTGCTGGATAATTACTCTTAATAAATCCCGTTAATCTTTTCACTTTAATAACAGGCATTTGGAATTTCGAATATATATAATAACGTAGCACGACTTGTACATGAAAAATATTACAACCTTTATAATTATAATAGTATTGTACTCTTATATTTTAGAATCGTTTACTATTTTATCTATCCAATGATACTCGCGACACAACATTTACGAAGAAATGATACTACCTTGATTGATCGATCATGAAGAGGGCAAAAAAGAACACATGACTCGTTGATCTTCTAGCCGCCAGCAACATGATTCCGTTATAGCAAAAACATGTATGTGCACATTTAATCTCAATTCATGTAGAAAAAGTGAGCATTTAATATAATTGCTATGTATAAGCAGTCAACGTAGCTTTTATCCGTTTATCAAAAAAAACTTTGAGCAAGAAAAGTTCAAGTACATTCATTAATCATTTTATCAAAGATAAAAATACTTATTAGTTGGCTCAAAATACACGCACTTATGTAATCAAATATTAAAAACGAATAATTAAGCAATTTAATTAATCTTAATTTTACAAATTTGTCAATAAATTTTGTAAATTAGAAAGTATGAAAAAAAAATCAAGAAAAAGTTTCTATTTGCAGGATTTGCCATTTAAAAAACTTTAAAAAATAAATTAATATATATTTCAATAGATCACCAATTTTTATTAATAGCTTATTGTGTATTTGTAAATTAGCCGTCCGTCGATAAAGAAGTTTTCACGTGAATTATCGACCGCGTCCGTAGAGAATGTTTGCGCAAGAGGCCAGAATCACGGACTAGAAGAATCACCGATATTATTAATACAAGGACAAAGAACATTCAGTGAAAAGGGCCGTGGGGGAGGAGATATGAAATTTCAAAGATCTTTTTCAATGTTTTCAAACACAAGTACGGATGGGATAATGAGAAAAGAATGATGACGAGTAGTTGATTATTGAAACATAACAATAGGCGAAGCTACTAAATGAAGGGACGAAAAGATCGACTTTATTATACGCGTCTCTATTTGTGCAAATGCCATCATGCGATTATTGGTAGAATTCTCAAGGTTGCCGCGGTTATTCCTCAATGTCTTAGAATGGCTTGAAATAAAATTTTTCTTCTCCTCGAAAGGACGATCCTCGAGTTACTCAACGCACAGTGATTTGTAAGCTAAGAAGAGAGCAAATAGTATAGACCCAGTTTCCTATTCAAGTTTTTCAAATTTTTTATTCTATTCAAGTTACAAATACAATTTTTTTCTTCTTTTTTCTAAATTAAATTGAATGAAAATACGGTTTTATAATGCCGACCCATTCTTGCTTAATTCCTTTTCGTATTTGTTTTCGTATTTTACGACAGAAGTATTAATTTATTAAGATCGAAATTTTATAATGTCATGTAATACTAGTATGATTTTATATAAAAATCCTTATATGAATAATTAAGTAGCTTAGAGCGGCACGTATATTTTTCATTATTTTCTAAAAATTGATATTCATTTTACTGAAATAAAATAGGTAATAATAAATATTATATTAACTTAATTTAAATAAATTAAATATTTTGAATAAATTAAGTTACTATAAAAATTATTTATGTAAATGCAATAATATATTGATGATCATTGTGATTCATACTAACAAATACCGATTAAATCCCAAATAAAAAAAAAGTTAATTCATTGCGCGCTTTCAATAACTTATTTGCATTACGAAAATCCCAAATAAAAAATATAATAAAACAAATATGAAATATTTTTTATTTATATAGGCATATATATATATATATATATAATTTTTAGTGCAACTTCGTGTTTTATATAACTTTGTAGAATGCAAAATGAATAAAATATTCAGAAGTGAAAGTACACGTATAATATCACGGAAAAAAGATTCGGTATCTGTATAAGTAAAGTAATATTTTATATTACTTATGTGTGTGTATATATATATATATATTTATAAACATGCAAACAAATATAAACAAAACAGTACATACAAATTCACATAACAAACATTTTATTTTTCCTTACGAATATCATCACGATCTATGTCAATAGATATAAATAAAATAATAAAATAATAATTCAAATAACAAGCTAGCAATTTTTACAATGTCCTTATGATCTGAAAAATATTCTTTTAATTCCCTGCTCCTGTAATGCGAAACATATTTTCCACAAGATCAAGAGAATTTTTACACCATCGTAAAAATATAGTATAAAAATTTTATGGCATTTTAATGCTTTCAAATGATTGTAATTTTTACATACTTAAATCGACTTAGTTTGCAATAATGATTTTCGTATGAATTTTCTGTCACGCGAAAACAAAGCAAGTCCGTCCATTAATATCTATTAAATTTTCGAAAAGAACAGGTCACTCCGATGCACGAATTATGCACTGGATATTTTAAACAAAAGTAGATGGAAGTTTGTTTTGTAGATAATGACGGCAAAAGACGGAAGTGCTGAGGCAGCTCCAGGATGGGACACGTAGTATATACGAGGGAGCGTCATTGATCGACAGCTTCCTCGGTGACTACCTCACACGTGACTACAGGCTAAGAAGACATCGATGCAAAATAACGACTGTGGAAACAGTTTCATGGAATACGCTGACAAACGTCGCGGGCGTAAAAAGACGAAGAAGAGCGTAGCGGCCACGCCTACACGAAAAATATGAGGAAACGGAGCAGCGGAGTATCTGGGATAAATCTCGGAGCATCAACGGGGAAAGATGAGATTGTAAGGAGGCTGAGATGAAGGAAAAGGAACGATATTGTCGCCTACGCGCTACCATCGGATGCCCGCATTCACGCACATGCGCGCCCGAGCGGAATCCGACAAAACGGAACACTTGTATAAGAAGTTAACGTGGGACGCACGAAATCTTTAAAATATGTAGTTGCGAAATGTCACGTGCTCAGCAGTACGAGAGCAGCAACTTAATGCGCATGTGCTTCATTCTATTCTTTTTTATTTACCTATTACACGGACAAAGAAAGGTTATTAGGCAATGTTATTTATGTACTGAAGGCCTCTGTCAATTCCTATCTCTATTAAAGGGATAATCCACATAATAATAAACGTTTTATTTTTATGAGTAATTACGAGAGGTTATTAATTTACGAAATTATTCGACTTTTCATCCAAGTCAGGTAATTCTTCTCGTTTTGTTTTGCCACTTGCCAATCAATATTAATTTTGTATATGAACGTTAATGATAATTTTATGTATTGCGTGATTGTATTTATTGAATTTCACCCAATATAATTAAGGTTTCTCCACGTATGATCTTATATAAATAAATAATCCAAGTAATGCAACAATTTTATATTAAATTTAATTATCTAATAATTGTTTTATATATATATATATATTGTACTGAGATTAAAATTCTTTTTAATAATAAATTGTGATAATTCGATATTTTTCTTTTAATTAAAATAACTTATTTGCGTAGTCAAATGATTGTCTGTTTTTATTATATTTATTATATTATATTTATTATCGATTATTATGCAAATGAAAAAGTAATATATATATATATATATATTAATTTTTTTCTTAGAAAACTTAAATTATTCACAATTATTTTCATTTATCATAGTAAAAACGCTTTCTCTTTATTATATTGCAACTTTTGATTAAAATTTTTATAACCCAACAAAAAATCAATTATATTAACATATTTATAATTAGTTTTATGTAACATTTCACATAATATTGAATTTTCAAAGTTAAATTCTAAATGGTAAATTTAACCAAAACTAACTATATTAATGTACACTCAATTAAACTTAATCGATAGAATGTTTTAAGAAGAAATTATTTTATCTTCCTGTTTGACTTGAAATTGACTTGAATACATTCCTTACAACTTAACGCGAGTATTAAAATCAATTCTTTATGTTGTTCCCTTAAATTTATGCTTCATAATAATTCGCATCAATTTATATTTGGAAAAGAAGGCAAGAAGATAAATTTACCTCTCAAAGCAAAGGAAATTAAGAATTAATAAGTGAATAATCATCAAGATGAGGGGAAACAACTCAGGATATATTGACATTAATAACGATAAGCTGTCGTAGATAAAGGAACAATGCATAATAGTAGCCTTTCGAATTTTAACGAAGGCGGTAGTACATTTTCCTTATTTTCTTTTTAGTCTATGTTGATACGACGGAATGCAGAAGTTGAAATCGAAAATTTTCATCCTCGTTGAATATCGCTTAAAATAACGCTTATAAAATATATTTTTTGCAGTTTTCTTTCCCATTAAATAAATAATAAATAAAGTTGCCTTTCAATTATACGCTTTAATATCGTTTCTTAATTTAGTCAAGTTTTCCCATTTAATAAAAATATATTAAAAATATTACTGCATTACATTTTACAGGACTAACAAAATTGGTTTTTTTATTATTATATTACAATTTACGCCCATAAATTTTTATAGGATTTTTATAAAAGTAACTTGATACTTTAAATTTTATAATTTCCCATTTGAAATGCTGCATTATTATATAATCGTATTCTTTGTTCAAAAATATGGACCTTCGTTGTTTTCGTTGATAAAAAGTAACGAACAAGTCGTGCAA
>JAPYYT010007734.1:0-11682 GCA_030522565.1 Ceratosolen corneri | reverse complement strand
AATATTCAAGGGAAATGTGCAGTGCACGTGGTCGCGCCTAGAAGAAATCATGAAAGTGAAGTTTTGACAATGTACGTGACTGAAATTCGAGTGAACAGATTACAAGACAATATTTGGGCTTTAAGTGTCAAATCTAAATGACCAGGCAATCAAGGAATCGCGAACCCGTCGCATTCTGACAGTACCTGAGGGAAGGGTCGAGTAACGGTAACGAAAAGTGCGAATACTAGTACAATTATCGCCAGCTGGCCCAGACTCGACTAATTACACCGACCATGCCGTTTCCCCCGCTCTGCCTTCGCAGAGCGCCAGGCCGCGGTGCGACATCAGGCGCGAAAAGGGCCCGCCTATCAGTCAAAAACAATAAGGACAGAAAACTCAGTGCACCAATGAGAATTAGGACCGATAGCGGGACCAATCGGAAAATTGGATAATTAGTTTAGAAAGAGTGGCGAAAAGTCACAAGACGAACTGTGAGTGCAAAGTGAGGCTTTCTGAAGCGTCAGTGTCCTACTGCTGAATGCTACCCTTCCAGCAACGTAGGTCTTGGAACGCTGAGGCAATCTCAGTAAGAATCATAGAGGGAAATCATACCTCTTACGCGCGAACGCGCCAGGTAGTGACGCTTTCCGTAGCGTTAGTGTTGTATTGTAAGCCTTCGATTAGCGTACAGTCTTCGTGATACAGTGGCAATTACAAGCTAAACAATGATTGAAGAAAGACGCCGCCGTGAAGGGTTTCGAAGCAGACGCACTCCCTACAGTTGAATCAAAGCTAGTTTGTCAACACAGGGTTGATACTACCAGCTCTTCAGCATCAACGTAGGTCTTGGAACGCTGAGGCAATTTCAGCAAGAAACACGAGGAGAAACCGTCCCTCTTACGCGCATCCGCGCCGGTCTTTCGCAATGCTGGGTCAACTTACAATTGAACCTTGCACCTATTACCGAGGTTTGTTATATCTATCTACAATAGAAAGAGACTAGTCGCACCGCGGATTCTCAAATTACAATTGATTCTCCATTCATGCGTCGAACTCGCTATCCCTTACCATTCACGGATCGTTCGCGAGTGTTAGATTACATCCATACTTACACACACACACACACCAATCATAAAATAGCTAAATAACTGTAAAAACCGTTGTATAAAATAATAGATAGTTCATCATTAAATAATCACAGCCAGCATACACACGTGTTTAACAATTTAATCTATCCTGAGGTCAAGATCAATCCCATTATATCCGCACTCCTTATAATCAGGGAGAACATATAGTCTACTAAGGTAACAACACCCCTATCAATATGCCGTTGGAACAGGTAAAGCTGGGCCCACGAAAGCTAGGTAGAGGGTATCTCAACAAATATTTTGAAAACAATTTACAAACAAAGAGGTAGTACCGACGGTCGAGATTCTATCGGAATCCCGAACAACTATGTTAATTTAATATTAAAATTGTATTATAGCACTTACAATACGGATGAAAGTATTAAGTTAGTAAACAGTGAATAAATGAATTTTCATTCTTAAATTTTTGTTTATAAATTTATTTTGACAAGAATGGTATCTTTAAATATTTTTGCAATATAATAAATTATATGTATTCTAATAAATTTTATTAACCGTAATAACTTGTATTTATAATAATAGTATTATTTCACTGGATGAAAGCATTGTGCTTCAATTTTTATAAAAAATAAAAATGAAGTAATTAAAAAAAACAGACGCTTATAAGAAAATAATTTCGTATTAGTTTTAAAGGTTGAAGTTAATTTAACCAGCCTTGGATTATTCTTATAAGACCTATTTCTGCTATATCGAATATTATATGAATATTTTCTCACATAAAAATATATTTTATTCTAAATATTTCAATAGAAAATTTTTAATATACACCACTTCTTAACTAATATAATTATTAAACACTTTTATTTCATTTGTATTATTTAATATATAAAATTTCATACATTAGTTATTTTATTTAATTAATGTTATTTTTTGCATATTTTTATATAAGAAAATCAAAATACCGTATCTATTTATATATATTATGTATGAATAATTATCAATAATGTGTAAATATTATTAAAAAGGTTGTATGCGTTTGTTAATAATATTTATAAGAAAAAATATTATTTATTTAAAAATTTTTTATAAAAATTTGATGAAAATTTTAGTAAATTATTAAATTTTTGATATTGTATATAATATTAGTAATAACAATAATAATAATATTGGCTATAACAATATCGTTTGATAATAATACACAATACTTGTTTCATATCATTTGAACAAAATATATAAAATAAAAACGATTGTAAAATAATCATAATTAACCTATATATGTATATAAATTAATTAATATAATATAACTGAAAATTAATTATATTGTTTATTATATTTTTATATTTTTAATAACTACGTTGAGAATCAATATTTTAAAATATATAATTTATTTATTAATAAAATGTTGATTTTAAATAATAATTCCAGTTTATTTTTTATTACAAAATTTAATTGGCAGTTTTCATATTAGGACGTTTGAAGATCGTTTGAAAATCGAATTCACTTATTTGCATGTATGTAACCAAAGGATCTGCGCCATTTAAAAACCTGAATTTAAGAAGCTGAATTTACATTAATATAATTCGAATAGATTTATTTAAATAAACAATATATTGTAGTTAGATGACTAATATAAATTGCATGTCTATTTATCTCTACAATTTCATATTACTTCTATATATCTATAACGATATTGGTATCATGATATTCGACGTTTGTGCCAAGAGGGTAATTACTAATTTGCAAATTAATCGGCAAATTATTAATTTTTAAAAAATTATTTTGTAAAAGTGCAGTAAAGTAACCGAAACAGATTAGATCGTCAAACTTAGGTGATAAATGAGAAAATTTGAGGTGACGTTTTATTACATTATCCATTATTCTATTTATCCAATTGTCAAGAACTGAATTTGAGAAATGAAATGATAAGAATATGAAAATTGCAATAAAAATATTTCGTTCATTTTTCTTTTTTTCCTTTTTTTAAATAAAACTTTAGTTTTATAAAAATAATCATAGTTCTAATCTATGTTGCTTAAATTTATATCATTTAAATTGAAAATGAAAAATATTTTTATCTAAAATAGAAATAAGTTTATCTAAATGAATCGGATTTAATAACAATTAAAACAATATAAGTTAATATCTATGTGTAAATATATATACCATTTTTATTGTTTAAAGAAATTTTAATATATAATTTTTTAATAAAATTAAATTTTCTTATCTTATATATGTAACAATGATTTTCTTGCAATTTCTATTTTTAATTCAGTATTATGCTATTTAATTATTTTTCTTATGTCAAAATATAAGAAAATATAAAAAATATAAATATTTAATATAAATATATTGAAACTTACTTGATACAAGTATAGTTGGCCGTATCCAGCCGAATCGTCAACATTACCGCTAACAATTGGCTGACCATCTCCAGCAGTATCACCTCCATCGCCTATAATATTAAATCAAATGCCTGCACGTTAACTTAATGTATAAATCATACTTATATATACATTATATATATGCATTATATATATATAAATTATACTCATACAAAACCGTGAAAAAAAGATAATTACATTGTATTTAAATAATTATAAAATAAATTGCAATAAATTTATAATTATTATAAAACAATTTTAAATCATATATATTTAAATTACATAATTATTTTATTGTTTGAAACTTATTAACTATATATTTCTAGAACTATCCCCTAATAATACTTTCTCATACATTATTGATCTTTTATTTCTAAGTGTAGCTTTATTGTTATGTAGGAAATTTAGTAATTTAAATAACGAAAATCTTAAGCATATTAATATTAATAAATTTCAAAAATATTAACGGAAAATAACATGGTAAATTATAAATAAATTTCTTTCTGATTTTAAAAATAATTAATATATAATCTTCATAAACTGTTGATCTAACGTCTCATCTCTATAATACCGTATTGTTTAAAAATTCATTATAAAATCTAGTATATTTGTAATGGTCAGATGTGCTCCAAGAACTTATGACGACAACGAAAACATTGAAAAAATATCAAGACGACCTTATACAACCCTGAAAGTTCCACGATGGTCAATGTAACCATCATGAGTGTTGCAATAAAATCTAGTAAAATCAACAAATAAAAAATACCAAAAACCTTAGCGTAGTTGCAACCCCTCATGTTATTTTCATACGCATCGATTCCCAACCAAAAACAGTAAACAACAAGCGACATTTAAATTGTCGTACAATATTGGAATACACAGCACGACAATTGGAAATTTAGTCACCACTTCTTTCAAAGGGCATAGTTGACACTACATGTTAAAAGTGTCAATAGCATAATAATTAGCTGTAAACCAATCACCTAATCTTTCCACTCCCATGGCTAACGAATATTACCATCCTTTCACAAGGAGCGGGGTGAAGTCATTAAATTACACTGTACTCGCCCTGCGCCTCAAGATATATATCAATACCCTCATCAAAAGTCTCCAGACAAATTAATATACGATAATGACCTTCAACAGTTTTTCAAGAGTCAGTGATTAATTCACCATATAGAAACTTCAATCCGATGCTGATAAAAAGGCTACATAATTTTATGAATATCGCAACAAGTTAAATTCGAAACATTTTACTTGCAATTTACGACTGAACTTCAATTCTGCTTAGAAAAACGACCTTCAGATCAACCGGTCATTAACTCATAAATGATCACCGCTTCCTTCTGCAGAGGATCAGAGATTAACGGCAAGTTAGCGATAAATATAGAAGAAGTGACTGGAGCCCCACTAACACATCAATTTACGACTGAATGCTGCATCCATTCTCAGTTTGCATCAGCGCATATTTAGCAAGGAGAAACAAAGATGAGGATTAACTGGCCAAAAAGCCAAGTAACACCTGTAGAATTAATCTACTTCAACACTATAATTATCAACGATAGGTAATATAATATAATAAATATAATAAATTCCAAGGTCCGCAGTATATAATTTAGGCCTGAATATTGTGACAGAACGGAACATATAGTTCAAGAGAAAGACAGCATTATATTTTTCAAAGCAAAAGTGTTCGAGAACCGAATAGAAAAGCGAAAGTCTCTAAATAATATTGTTTCTTTTGCATTTGCTTTGAATGTTTTTTATATTTATGATTGCCAGATCTCCTTGTATTTTGAGTTGACAGTGATTTGAAACGGTCGAGTTATCCCAGCATTGTACTCGAAAGGTCGTCGATGGTCAATATGACCATAATGTGTAATGCAAGGCGCATGTCATAAAGTAACGGACAAAACCTTCCAGGAATTGGCACGTAGCTGCCAAACATCGTACGAGTTGTTTATCACAACATAGATGCATATTTTGAAAAGTGTATACATCAAGCGACGCCACGGGCCGAAGCGTCGGTACAAGGTTTTCGCGCCGATTCGGCGCTCCGACGTGCGGCCGGCCGCCGCTTGGACATTTCCACTGCCAAAAGGGGGTTGATACTACCGGTGAAAGGGCATCAATGACAAGTAAATAATTAGCTCTTAACTGATCACCGAAATTTCTCACTCACATAGATGTGTAAGAAAAGTCCTCCCTGAAGGTGTGAAGACTTTAAGTATTGTGATCAAGTTTAAAAGATTGCACTGATAGAGAAGCAAAGAGCTCTGGATTGTACTATATACTCGACGCGATTGAACAAGAAGAGGCGACCGCCAATATTCAATCGCCCAGCGGGCAAAGAAGCGCGAGCAAGTAGGAGCGCAGTAATCAAGTAAGCAGACACATACGACTCGCAGGTAAATCCTGTTGATCTAAAGAAACACAAGTCCATGCTTGGTAAAATTCCATTTACGCCTAAGTATTGCTGTAGCATGGACTACAACGACATACAATTCATAAAACATAAAATCACTCCAGCGTCGTAAGAGTCAACTTACGCCGGAATATTGCGCCGCGCGGAAATAAGCAACTTTTAATTAAACTCACGGAACTCAACATATTTGTAAATTCACGTAAAGCTATCGCGGTGTTCAATTCGTGTCTGAATGTCAAGATAGTTCGAGATTTGTAATTTGAAATTAAAACAGCATTATATTTATACCATATCGTCTAATACGTTAAAATAAACACCATTTTACAGCATAACCACGCCAATTTGCCTCTGTTTCATTTTACCCTGCTATCTCTCTTTCTCCACTATCCGCCTCTCCCTTCCTCCACTTCGGAGAGTGTTTTCTTGGGCTCAGTCCCGAACAAATATAAATTTTTCTTAATTATTTGTATATATTTAAAGATACATGATTTGAATATCGATGTATTTATACATTTATTATATCAATTATTCTAATGCAATTCTTGTATAACCACCTTAATCTGAATTACAAATTTTTTTTTATAAAAAAATTTTAATTTTTTACATAGATATTTTGTTTTATTTACCTTTTTTTAAAAACTTTAATTTATATTTTCTATACAAGTATGTGTATAGAATATAAATTACATAAATTATAGAATATAAATTATACTTCTTCGCGCCCTTCCTTGTTTTATCTTGAATGAGTATTGGTGGCCGTCCTTCTTGGTCGCGTAGAGTTTATAGCCCAGTCCAGCGCTCGTTGCTTCCCTCACAGTGCCTTCTTTAAATTTTACTTGAACTTGATACCTTGTATGCACTGATCGCGGAGAAGCCCTTCACCTATCACAACTTTGTATTGAGAGATCACTGGTCAATGAATCGATACTATGATTCTGGAGACCAAACGGAATCTGAAGCGGCGCTCTCGCGCCGCTGCACTTAAACTTTTCACTCCGCTTCTTGCGGGGGGAGGACTTTTTTCGCACATCGATGAGTTATGCTATTATAAACAGTTCGTACGATATTTAGACACTGCGCGTTAATTCCCGGAAGGTTTTGTCCGTTACATTATGACACGCGCCTTGCAGAGCACATGATGGTCGTACAGACCATCGAAGACCTTTTGAGTACAATGCAAGGATAGCTCGACCGTTTCAAAATACTATTATTTCAAAAATTTATAAATACATGAAATATTACTTCAAAAATTCGTCTTCTTTGGGGACATCTGGCAATCATAAATAGAAAAACATTCTAAGTAGAAAAGTAAAGAAACAATATTATTTACGGGACCTCTTTTTAATATTCGATTCTCGAACAATATTTATTTTGTATAAAAGGTAAAATTTAATTATAAACTTAAATTGTCACACTAAATACTTTAAATTATAATATGTAAAGAGAAAAATCATCTTTGTAATGGGAAAATATTTAAATTAATTTAGTAATGCAACTAGTACAATTCTTGTAATATTTTTTCACTTAATGGTTTGTTAATCTTACAAGATGATAATATTTTAGTGTAGATGTAAAACTAATGGTAAATGTAAAGTGGGGAGATGTAAATGAGAAGATGTGTGAGAATAAGTAAATACATTACAGAAGTTTTATGCATGATTAGGAGAATCTATACATATCAAGAGTTCTAATTAAAAAGATAAATTTGATGTCAATATTAATAGGAGATTACCGTAACATTAATCCTATGCCGATTAATTTTGAAAATTGGGTAAAATTGGGCCAATAACGTTAATTATATTAATGTTAAGTGTTAAAAATTACCTGAATTCGTGGATGAGTATTTAACACAAAAGCTTTAATCCTTCTAGTTACGTTTCACCTCCCCCCATCAACTCAGAAAACTAGCCAACACATCGACGTTTTAATTTGCTCCGCAAACAGCACTTAATAAACATAGTGTATAGACCTTTTATTTTCACTATACACTGCGGTTCGTCGTTATAAACTCGCAGAAACCTAGTTTTCCAAACTGTTCTGAATAATACTGAAATAATACAATATTGTTTGGAAATCTATTTATGAATTTTATGTTCCGATTTATTTTAAAATCGTAAGAATTGTGACGAGAGCCTTATATTTAATCATTATATTTATTATTTGTTGCATGTGTCATATATTTACTTATTGTATAAATCGCGCGTGCCTGATTTATTACATGTGCCTTTCGCGCCTAATCCAAGCGCTTCATTTTCTATCTCGGAATGTCATGTGTCGCCCTGCAATAGGATATTAGCAAGAAAAGTATTATATTTTATTAATTGTTTTTAACGCTAGATTTCCGTGCGCGCTTTATGTTTACTTATTATAAGTTCTGCATGTGCCCTTATTTAATTTGTTGGACCATTCCTCGGGCGCCTTACCTTTAAGCCTACAATTCGAATATCGATTGTCGCAGACATTGATATTCTGGCTTGTTTATTCAGTAGCGTTTCGAGTATCGACTCTGAATTTACGGTGCGACTTTGAATAATAATTCTAGCACAATGTAAACGGCTTATCTCTCGGACCTTGTTGAAATTAAGTAAAATCAACATTAAACTCAAGATTCGTGGACTATTTATTGTACTATTCGTAAGAATTCGACTAGCGTGATTTACATCTGTTATCGCGTGTTGTCGGTCAGTGCAACTATCGAAAATACGACAACGGTGCATATTCCAAGAAAGGACCACCTACTTATTGCAGTGCACCAATCATAATTGAAAAATAATAGCCATATAAAGACAAAAAATTCCTTCTCCAAAGGAGGCCACACCCAGATCAATATCTCAATAGTGCAGCGCAGAACAACATCATTTGTTTCAACGCACCGCCCAGGTTTCGACTATCGTCCTTCTATCGGTCCTACACTCGAGCAGAGGAAGGCAGCTTCGACTACAATCCTGGATCAATTTGAACAGTTACATATATTTTTTATTAATTATACATATAAAAGCTACGCATATGTCCCGGATCAGTACCTCAATAGGACAGCGCAGAACAATATCATTTGATTCAAAACACCACAGAGGTTTCAACTACAGTACTCTTCTCGAGTGTATAATCGAGCTGAGGTAGACCGCTTCGTACAGTCTA
Organism: Ceratosolen corneri; assembly: GCA_030522565.1. Lineage (NCBI taxonomy): Eukaryota > Metazoa > Arthropoda > Insecta > Hymenoptera > Agaonidae > Ceratosolen > Ceratosolen corneri. The sequence goes on along the minus strand of JAPYYT010007734.1, from coordinate 2,668 downwards.
AGGTCAACTTACACGACATTACATACATTACATACGTATTTAATCAATCGTAACTATAAAGGCTACACCTATATAACCTAAATATAATGAAATATAAGGATTAATATTAAATTATAACCGCATCCGTGAATACTATTATTTACTTCTCCTCATTCCCTTCACTATCCATTTTTCCTGTTCAATATTTTAAGGAGAAAATTATACTCGGTTTAATTCCTGAACACAAACATACAAGAGTTAACACAGAAGACATCAAGGAGTTAATAACAAGCGACGCAAAAGTAAAAGTATAGTATCTACACAATATCAGTGAATAATTTACTAGGACTGATTTTACCTTATAATAATTACTAATAATATTTTAATTATAAAAAATCAAGTAAGTCACTAATTTATTAACACTCCAGTCAAGAGATACTTGCAATCACTTACAAGGCCATTAACTCTATCCAATTCAATCAATTGCAGTTACATATACATAAGAATTATTACATAGAATATATTCTTACATATACATTTAAATTGATTACACAAGTATAAGCTTAAGAGTAATACTACTTACTCAAAGAAAAATTTGAATAGATTTAAGTAATTTCTAATAAACAATTTACGACTGTTTGCTGGACTGATGTTGGTGGTAGGATTGATTGAAACGTTAAACATGTGTGTGTACTGTTTCTAATTATTTCATAATAAATATTCTATTGATGGTGTACAGTGGATGGTATAATTATTGTGCGTTGTTGTGTGCGTGTGATTGTAGAAATCGCGGATGATCCGCGAGTGGTAATTAATACTGACCGTAACGCTTTAACGGAGATTCAAAGGTATTCGAAAATCGAAAATGAGATGGAATAACAAACCTCTATTGTATAGCAAGGTTCAATTGTATGTTGACCCTACTTTCTTTATCTTACGTACTGCGCGATTAGTCCCAAAAAGGTTCCTGACATAGCCGCTTATGGACAGGATGCAGCAGTTCGTTAACTGAGCGCTAATGCGCAGAAGGGGGAGCTTCCCTCTTTAAATTGTTGCTGATAAGGCCTCAGCAGTTACCTTTACTTACGTTGCTGCTGAATGGTACCTCAATTCAGCTGTACAGAGTGCGTCTACTTCGAAATCATGCAGGGCGGCGTTTACCAATCTTCGTTGCCTTGTTGATGATACTGCCTGGATTACCACTTGGAAGTCCGAGTGAAGATTCTGCGTTAATCGAAGAACAACCAAAATCGTACTGATTCGACGGTGTGGTTCACTTTGCACTTACAATTCGCATCGCGACTTTTCGCCACCCCGTCGAAACTAATTCACTTGATTTTTCTTAGTGGTTCCGCGATTGGCAATTCGTTACACTGATTGTTATTGATGCACTGAGTTCTTTGTCCCTCTTGTTTTATATACCGATAGGCGGCCCTTTTTCCCGTTATACTATTATTATTATTTGTACTATTATTCGTAAGCACTAATGATCACATTACACGGCGCCGATGCGATGAAAATAAGAAAATTGAAATTGTATTGCTAAAACTAAGATTATGAAATTTTTTGCAACTGATAAACCGTTATTTTTCTATTTGTATGGGATTTAACCTGATGTATAAATTTTCCCGTGTTGGACTGAGAGAAACAGATAGCGGAACGAAAGAGCTAATTGTATTTTACAAAGAGAGAAATAATTAAATGTTAAATATTAAACAGTGAAGTTATTTAATAATAATAAATCTTTAATTAAATTAACGTTTGAAATTAAATTGGTGTATGAAATTGTTGAATATAAATTGGTGATATTTTGAAAATAAGTTGTTATTTTTTTGGTTGTTAAATTAACTATTGATGTAAAAAGGTTGTCATGTCTTGAAAATAAATTATTGTCTTTGGTTTATTAAATTTACTATTGAATTAAATTATAATTAATTTGATCACTTTCAACATTATTAATCATTGTTGTTCAAGTTTCCTTGAGGTGAGTCTGGTTTCTGTTTTAATAATTTATAAATTAAATTATTAATTATATCTATATTGAATTCGTTTTTAAATTGTAATAGGAAACAGTCGTAAATTATTTGCTGTTGATCAATTACTCAAATTTATTTATTCTTTCTTTATATAAATACTTTTGTATTTTCTTAACGACTGAACACCGCATCCATTCTTGACCTGCATTGTGCATACCTAGTAAGTAGCAATAAACAATAGGACTAATAGGCCAAAGGCCACCATAATTACAAGACAAGTAATAACAATAGAACTCATTAAATATTAACACTATATTGAACTAGAATAAACCACACACAGTACATATAGTAATTACATTTGTCTATATATTATCAATAAACACAGTTTACAATATTACATACGACTTCTGCAACTTCATTTCTTTCTATCCTACTATATATCCCCTTCTACTATCTGCCTCTTTCTCATAATATCTTCAGAGTTTACAATTCCTGAACAACAACAGTATTTAAAAAAAAAATAGTATAAAAGAAGATGTCCAATGAAATAAAAATAGAGCAGACACGTAAAATTTTTTATATTTTCGAAACTAGGATCATAAATTTTAATTAATACCGCTACACTCAGTAAAAACAACTTTTAAATTCATTATCTCGTTTAAAAATGAGTGAGATCACAATATATATATATATATATATATATATATATATAT
>JAPYYT010007727.1:0-12696 GCA_030522565.1 Ceratosolen corneri | reverse complement strand
GGTCCACGATCATCACGAATGCGGCGTACCAATTTGGTATGGACTATGGACTCTTTTAGCGCTAGCTTCACGTGAATGAACTTTCGCGGGCCCAAGCGTTCGTTATGTAACGTATAGCGGGTTTCTTATCAGCGTCGCGTGAAACTCCAACTTTATAATGCCGAACACTAAATTCTGAGAATTTCCGCGTTGTAAGACTAAATGTGAGATTGATTTTGAGAGATTGATCTTTGCGAGAATTCTGAGGCGCAGCGCGCCTGCTGTCTAGTTTTGATGTCTCACCCCGCTCCTTGAGTAGGGGTGGTCTCTATAGATTTTGGTAAGAGTGGAAAATTTTGCTTATTGTTTGAAACTATTTTTCTGTTGTCGTTGGAGTTCTAGTCAAAAATGTCAACGCTCTTTTACAGGAGAAGGGCGAAGTGCCGTATTAAAGTGGTGGCAGTTTTCGGGAAGTCGGATCGCGGCTTGCGTGGTTGTCTCGATGTCTGGAGCCTGGCTGGGTTTTTCATGAATTCCAATTTTTGTCGGTTCGTTAAGAGCATATCACGAAGTATAGCAATCATGCTGTTATACCTAGAAGGTCTCGTCCGTCATTTTTACTAGGCTCGTATTGCAAGACACGTAATGGTCATATTTACTATTCCGAAATCTTTTCCAGGTACAGTCCGAGTAAACATGATCGTAAATGGTCATAAACAAGAAAGAAAATATATTCGATATATTTTTAAAGTATATTCGTAGCTTTTGGGACACATCTTGCAGTCATAAGCGTATTGAATGTATGTAAAAGGAATTTACAAACAAAGAGGTAGTACCGACCGTCGATAATCTAAAGGATTCTTTAAAAATTACAATAGAAACTAAAGTTTATTAGAGCTTATTGTAATACTTGAGTAGATTTTTGTCAAATTATAATCTGACTATATATTTGAATATATAAAGGAAACATTGTATTGAATATTATGAATACTATTGTATGAATACTTTGAATGATACAAATTTCATTGAATTTTCAATGACATATAATTGTTTTTATAATCCCAAGCAAGGGCATATAAGTAAACATAAACATTTGTGTTCGGGCAACTTTCCCGATATTAAACTCTCCCCAAGATATAGGGGGGATAGGTCGATTAGTGGTAGAGGAATGATGGCAGGGTAGATAGAAACAAAGACGCAATTGTTCGAATATAATACTGAAAATAGATATTTTATTTAAAAAACAAATAAATAATTTAATAACTATATAAATCTATAAATAATTTAATAACTATATAAATCTGGGTTTTAAGTATGAAAAATATTTGTCTTGTTTTTTATTCGTATTAAGTTTTTAGTGAGACATTCTAGTTTTATTTTATTAATTAATCTTATTGGCCTTTACTTGATTTCATCGAGGTTACTGAGTTTTACAAGGCATATTGTCAATTATCTTAATTGGCCTTTACTTTGCTTTCACCGTGGTTACTGAGTTTTACAAGGCCCATTAATCTTACAATTTTTTTTTATGTATCGCTACTTGCCTTCAGTCTGATTGTTTTATATTCTTGTCCTTTACAGATTTTATGATTCACGCTCGTTGAAGATGCGGCGTATCAAATTATTGAGATAAAAGACGGATCTTCAGCCAGTGGGCACTATTAGCGGTAGTGTCACGTGAATTAACTTTCGTGGCCCAAACGTATATGTAGCGATGTTGTAATAGTGTCGCGTGAAGCTTCAATTTTATAAATTTTATAATACCGAACACTGATGATTGAGAATCTCTTTTTTGTAAGACTAATTATGAGATTGATTTTGAAAGACTGATTATTGAGAGAATTCTGCCGCGCAGTGCGCCTGCAATTTAGTTTTATTGTCTCTCCCTGCTCCTTGAGTAAGGGTGGTAAATTTTTATGACGTCGGTTCGATAGTCGATTTTTTCATTACTTTTGCTAGACTTACATTACAAAACACGCAATAGTCATATTTACGATTTTCAAATGTTTTCAAAGCACAGTTCAAATAAATATGATTGCAAATGTTCAATATGAAAGAAATATATAATAGATGTATTTTAAAATTATATTCGTAGAATTTAAAGAAACATGTGACGATCATAAACGTATTGCATTTTTATAAAACAATTTACAAAAAGTAGTAACGATAGTCGAGAAACTGACGGATTCTCGAACAATTTTTACTTGATTATTTTTGAATGCAATACAAGCTATCGATTTGAGGGATCGATAGTTTTGAATATTTTTGAAGATTACAAGTCGGCAATCGCATATACAGACAGTATAGTATGAAGAAGAATGTATAAATGAAAATATATGATCATTATCATATTATCGTTCGTAAATGATGGAATTTTCTTGACCAAGGACTAAAGAGAGGATTCAAAATTGTTGGTGCTCATACGTACAATAATGAATAACTGAGTAATGGAAATAAGATTATATAAACGGAGACGTAACGTTGACATGAAAAGTAATAACTTAAGTTTATAATGTAAAACTTTAAATGTATAGTAGTAATAAGGTGTTTGAATACTCTGATAGTGTGCTTTATCTACTTATATTAAAATATTTTTTTAATTATATATTTCAAGTTCTTAAATTTTTTTCTTAACATATTTTCTTACATATTTGACTCTATTTTAAATTCTTTATACTTATATTACTTCATTAAAAAATCGATGTTTAATACAAAAATAAAATAAATAAAGATATATATATATATAATACATTTAATCTTATTGTTATTCTGTAAATATTCTAACATAATTTCACACATACACACAAATACATATTTGAATAATATTTAGATTATAATTTATGAAAACTATGTATAGATAATTATTTCTTATAAGTTTATTTAAATAATGTTTATAGAAACATAATACTTTTATAAATATTCTTTTCAGTTTCTTCTGATAAGTACAATATATAAACATGTTATTAAACATATAAATGTTAATCATTTACACGTTTGTCAAGATCAAGGTTTATATGTTTCTTATACGTTTTATCAGTATCTTTAATATTAAATAAAGTGCATATTTTAAAGAAATGATAATATTTTTACACAAGAAGTCTTAAATGATAGATGGGTTGGTATATCTTCCAATTTTCTAGCGTGATTTACAACCGATTTCATATATTATTTTCCCCCTTTTACCTCTTTTTGGCACTTTCTGTGTATCATTTCATCTCTCTATCTCGTTCACTTTTCTCCTTATCCTTTTCCCCTCCTGCCATATAATGACCATTGCTCAACACATTACTAAATATAAAACTAAGGAAACTGGCGTTGCTATACGATGGCTACCGTATACCTTTAAACATTAAGCGACGACGAATTTTTCTTATTATTTTCTATTTCATTGCTTATCTATATTTGATTCAGTAACAATTGCGCTCCTCTCTTTCCTTTTTCATCAAATTCAAAAGCATATTGCATACAGTGCAAGAATTCATTCACGAATCTTTTTTAATTTTATAAGAGAAGATCACCCAATGACCATGACTCTGTTACTTCGAAATAAGTTACAATAAAACAAATTACATTTGTATTCATTTTCCAATTCTGTTAAAATTCTTTTGACTAAGTTTTATAAATTTCAAATAAATTTAGATATTTTGCTACTTTTAACTAAATTTTATCAATTTTATTTATTAATTTAATATTAAAATAAAATTTCATAAAATACAATATATTTTATATTAAAAGTTAAACAATTATAGATCACATTTGAAATTAAGTTAAATATATAATAAAGATATATAAAAACTAATTTTTTACTGGAAGGAATTTCATAGAAGACGTGTATTTTTTATAAATACTTACATTTTAAATAATATTTTCAATAGAATTGAAGCTGTCAAATATAGATGTTATATAAATAGTTATAAAATTTTAATAATCGTTTATTTTCAAAATATTTTACAGTTTAAGCTATTTATTGTTTACCAGTAAAGTTTTTGTTTGTAGCTAAGCTAATTGTCATGATTATTATTTATTAAATAAATTATACTAAAAGTTATATATATACAATTAATTATAAAAAGCATAAGATAAATTGAAGAAAATTTTTTAAATTTATAAAATAATAATTTCATAATTAATTAAAACAAAAATAGAATATTGATTCGTATAAGGAAAGTGAAATATGGATAAATATATTTTCCGAATATATTAATTTTAAATTATAAACATAATAATCTACTTAAATTTTTTCATTTCTAATACGTACTTCAAATTTAAGTAAAAATAATTAGAATATCTTTATTTTTATTGTAGTGAAAATCATACTAAATATTAATTTTCAAAATAAATAAACTATTTATTTATTATTTACTAATTATCGGGTTAAATATCTAAATATTCATGTTGTAAATGTTTGGTGATAACTTTATAATTGTAGCAATACTTGTTTATATTTTAATACAAAAATTATGATAAAATCATTATCATTTATTAACCACATAAAGAATACAAATCTGATTGTATGCATTATTAAAATTTGTGTTCATTTTAATTATTATTTATTACTATCTATATTTTTATCACGAAAAAATCTTGTAAAGTTAAAACTTAAAATATGTTAATGGTTACGTTGATTACGTTTTACAGATATAAAGCTGAATTTATCAATTCATATTAAATGTCATATAAATTAATTGCATTCCAAATTAATCATTCAATTTAAAAATGTACGGTCATATCCGATCAATTTATTTAAACTGGATGTCCATTTAAAATACGTTACAGGTGTAAATTGCAGAAATCGTATCAACAATGTAAATAAAATGAGGATAAAGCTAATGAAATGTAGTTTATTATCTTATTATAAGACACTTGAATAAATTCAATAAAGCAAGATAAGGATTGATTTCGCAATAAACTATAGTGGTGCAAAGAAATACATTAGGTCTCATCATACCTTGTTTAGATTGGTGTTTGCTGCCACGTGCCGCGAAAGCATTTTTTGTTACGGAAGATAGTAACAACAGTAGCAGTAACAATAATAACAAGACTAAGTCAACGCAGTACCGCATCGTCGGTGCAGCATCTCGGTATCTAGGAGCCATAGCCCTTCATACACATTTTATTCATGAAGCGAAATCGGTAAGCTATTCTCCCGCAACTCCCACCACATCAAGCTTAAATAAGCTCCAAATATAAACGCCTGTCTCGAGGCAGGCGTTCCAGCCGATATCCGACAAATAGAAGTGACACGCGGTGGTGTGCCAGGTTCAAAGGTCCTCTAACAGAGTGTCAGAGAGGATAGCCGTTCGATGCCACGGCATTCACTCGACGATCGTGCGCGCGCTTGATGAAGTTCTTAGTGCCATCAGACCTCCACGCAGTTGACATTCTTGATGAGTTTTGGCATTGGTGGGTAGGACTGTGATATCAAGTATACTTCGTTTGTTCGATGAACTCGTAGACACGTGTTTTAATCACCCTCTTTCGGCAAATCTTCGTCAACTTTATGAGCGTCACCCTGGATAACGTTTTGAAATAAAAATAGACACGATCGACCCAAGATCTATTCAATAACACACGGTATAAGCGCCACGAGCAAACTGAGTCTGCAACGGCGTGCCCTCTCTCTCTCTCTCTCTCTCTCTCTCTCTCTCTCTCTCTCTCTCTCTCTCTCTCTCTCTCTCTCACTCTCACTCTCCCTTTTCACTCTTGAGCAATGCGCGCGCCTCGCAAAACTCTCTCTTGAGGGAAAATACCAGAAGGTGGTACGCGGTCGACGTTCAACGCATGAAGCTGGCACGCGGGCCGGTAAAAACATGTCCAAGGAAGATTAATCCCTCTATGGTCGTCAAGATGTTTGAAGTCGCTCAACTGTGGGATTAATAATAATGACTATTGGTAAAGTAATGGCTAGCGTGGTAAAGTAATGGCTAGCGGAAAACTGATTGAAGTTATATTTCAACCAGGTCCTATTTTGTCTCGGAAGACGAGCCGAACTTTCATAAATATATGGAAATCAATTGAACAAGGCTAAAACCATATTGTGTAATAGAAAATTCTTTTACAACGGAAATATATGAAGCCTTTTTAAATTACTTTAGAATTTAACAACGTTTTAGAAGTTTCAGAATGCATTTATTATTCTTATTATCAACAATTACTCATTGAAATATTCATATATGTCTTCATATATCTAATTATTGATTAAACATAAAACATAAAACTATAATTATCTTAATTGCTGTCATATTTAATACATATATATATATATATTTTTTTTTTTCATAAATATTTTTTTTTATATTTAAAAATATTTTAGCGCATGCTATTTAAAAACCTTAATCATTTTTCATACATTTTCATAAAAATTTACATTATAGTAAATGCAAAGTTATAATGACATAAAGATTTACTAATATGCACATTAATTCTGTTTATATCTTGTCAAATTAAGCTAAATATTTGTAAAGTTGTAAACTTTATTATTTTTCATCGAAATGGGTATTTTAATCATAATAAAATTTTGGTATTTAAAATACCTTAATATTTTAAAATAGTTACTTGTGAATTTATGTTAATTATACATATAAGAGAGTAGTTAAATCAATTAAATTTTGTTATAATTTAAAAAATTTAGTTAGTATACAATTTAATTAATAAGTCCTTGTTTTTATTACTAATTTAATTAAGTTAAATTATGCACAATATAAAGAAATATGTTATAAATCAACAATATATTCATAAAAAATATATTTGAAATTATCTTTAAAGTTTAAGGTATTATAAAAAAATAAACTTAAACTAACACGGTTTATTATTTGAACAATATTCAAACATTTATTAATCGTTTATTTTATAGATAATATAAACTACTTTTAAATTTTAATTGTAACTATTATCACGTTTTATTAATTTATTTTTTTTAGTATCGAATAGTAGAATTTTGTTTGAAAGTTAACTTGTATTGCTTTATAAAGGGCGAGAGAAAGAGAGAGAGAGAGAAAATGTTCTATTTGGTTTCAGTCCCTCAAATCAGAGTCGCATTGTACTAACAGGTAAACGAACTACCTGCGTGTTTATGCTAAAACATAGAACAAATCTGTTTTCTCACTGTTTTGAAAGAGATGTTGAAATTTAAGGAATAGAAGTTTTGTTTTTGAAGGGAACGTCCAAAGCCTTGATATGTAACATCGGTAATTGAGAATTTAAGATTATTTCACTTTAAACTTAATTTATTTAACTTGTTAAGTCACTACTCCCTTTCCCTTTTACTACTTACATATGTTTGCATTATTTATTTCGTCCTCTTTTTTTTTTAAATTTTCTAAATAGGATAATCGTGCGTTAGAACGAAAACGTTCTTTCCGGAGAAAATTAGGTATAACATAAATCTGATTTGTTCCCAAAATACCCTATGTACTAAAGTACACGGAAATTAGAGTGTTATATTAGGACACAAAACAATAAAATATTTAATCAACTATATAAGGTTCATTTATTTCTTTTTAATTAATTTGTTAACATTTTAATTTCAAAAAGTAGAATTACAAACTTGTGGCGCATATAAAAAAAACTGATTCTTATCTTTACATATTTTTTATTAGGCTTAATATTAAATAGAATTAATAATAAATTTAGTGTTATTTTTTAATGTTTTGATCATATGACTTATTCGTTAACATAAATTTCATTCGTGTTTTTAAAAAATAATTTGTAAATTAATTTATAAATTCAGTAACTTGATTAATTAAGTTAAAACTGTAACGAATTATTAAAATAGTAACGAATAATTCTCTAGTAACATATTATAAACTGATCATCAAATTTTTTTCTAACAAATTAAGTGATTAATAAATAATGATAAATTTATTTCATTGTAATATATTTAATATAATACATTGTAATATATGTAATAAATCATTAAAAGTTTTGTAAAAAAAAAAAAAAAATTTATAATTTTTTTCAATAAATAAAGACTTTCATAAGATCACAATTTAAAGTTGATTAAATCAGAATTGTAAAAATGGTTTTTTTCCTGATTATGTTAAATTCTAAACTTGATACACTATTAACAAATTTGTAGCAAATTGTTCAGTTATATCATAATAAATAGTAAAAATAAAGACATGATAAAATGATTATATTAAATACTATTATAAAAAATTTTTAAATTTTTTATATTTTTAGGGTTTTTATATTCTTAGGGTTTTTATATTTATAGGGTTTTTATATAAAAATATAGAATAATAAGAGCTATATGCTAATCGAATATCTAGTTAATTCTGTGTAAAATGAATTTTAGATTTAATAAAAATGAAAAATAAATATAATTTTTTTATAAATTAAGTATTTCTACAAAAACTATAATATTTTTCATATAAAGTATGAATATTTTTAAATTATCATAATTAATTTTAATACTTTAATATTTGATCATAATCTATCAAGAGAATAAATAGATTATTAATTAATAATCTATTAATAACTATTAGATTTTATTTTCGTATTGGTCCATACGATTTTATAAGAATTTCAACATGAATCTGTATAAAAATATTATATGTAATATTTAAATCAAATGTTTAATAAGTATTGTATATTGAATGTAATCGATCCTTGAATTTGTTATGTAATTTAATAAAAAATGTAAATTTAAATTATTTATAATATTGTTTCATTTGAACGTGATTATAAACAACAAACGCAACTTATTTCAATAATAGAAATAATTTTTATGCATGTATACTTGAAAGAAAAATATGATTTTTATTTTTATCAATAATTTTTAAGTATTAATTTTAAATTAAGTATAATAACCGTAGAAGCATCAACAATTAGTTTATGATTTTTTGAGAGAAAATTTTACTTATTTAACAAATATTATTAATAGAAATGTTGAATTTTAATATATTTATAGTTTTTTCTAAATCTTAACATTTAAAAAATTAAAATTTTATAAAAAATTATATTAATTTTCGAGATGAAAAATTTCAATGCGATATTATAATATAATTGTTTAATTAAAATTTATGCTATTATTTGTATATAAAGAAATATTATAAATATAGTATACTATAGTATAAGTAGTATAAGTATAAGTATATTATAAAAATATAATTATACACTAATGGGAATTTAATATAACGCATTACATAGTAGTAACATATGACATTTTAAGAAAAATAAATATTACACATTTAATGACAAAATTTTCTTATTTACTTATTCATAATTAAATTATTTTAACATTTATTAATAATTAATATTTATGTTAACATTTTTTATTGTACTTAATATTACTCAAACATATATTTAAACATTAATTAAAACGTAATTATAAACACGGTATAACTTAAAATATATATTATATGTAATATGATTTATACATAAATGACTTAAAATACACACATGAAATTTTTTAAAATTTTGAAAATATATACATAATTATCTTTCTATTCTATATTTAATTAATAATCAATAATAATTATAATCTATAATTATCATAATAATGTTAATCTATAATATAATATGTTATAAAATATAATTTTATAAATAAGGATGAGTATATTATCATCTCATTATATATTAAAATTAAAAATTTAATATTAAAAATAAAATTTAATTCATTATATTATTTCATTAATTTTTTGTAATATTTTTCATTTAAAATACTATTAATAATTGAAAAATTTGTATAAATATTACATTATTATATCATTGTAACATTTTGGAGATAAATTATTAATATACTAATTAACTAAAGTCTGTATTTAGTAATATTTAATCATTTTTTTTACTTTAATATTTGTAAATCTTCATTAATTGTTGTATGTTAAATATATATTGCAATAATAAATAGTATTCTGAAATAATAAGAAATGATGACTTGTGCTATCTATATAAGAAATTAGAAATAATGAATGATTACATGATAATGAATTTTATTTAGGAAACTCTAATATGTTAGCTGAACAATTTTTATGATTTAAATTCATAAATTATATTCTTAACGTCGTAATCTAGTTATATTTTGTATCACTTTATATAATAAGGAAAGATTAAATATAGAATTAAACGCATATTAATTCGACTATGTACAACTATTCACCACCAGATAGCGCTGAAGTCAATATAACATTTACGCGCGAGGCTTGAATGAAAAAATTGTTACTCTGTGTTTGAGATTCGGAGAATAACGAATGATTATAATATTAACGCTTTTAATTTTTGGAACTTTACGCTTAGAATTTTTCCTCAAGTGCCTTTATTCACATTAAGTCGATAATTGAGCATAGTAACAAAGATTTAACGATAAGAGTGTAACGACCCTTCTTTCTGGGATAAATTTCTAACCGTTAAATTAAATCCCCTACAAAGCTACTTTTTACTCAAAACATAAATATAATCACAGAAACGACGAAAAACTAGTATCCTCAAGGAACTCAGTAAGAACCGAAGCAAAAGATATAGATACAAAAGTCTAGAGAATAACAGTGATTATTCTAAAAGAAGTCTTTTTATCTTAGCATACATAATAATAAATCTTGTATAAGTCAGGAACTATAGTACAAATGATTCATACAAATTTAAAGTGATACTTAAACAAGTTTAAATATGTAACTAATAATTCTTTCATAAGATAAGAATAAGTAAAATAATAATTTTTGCATAAGATAAGAAGTGAAATAATACTTCTTGCATAAAGTAAAAATAAGTAAATAATAATTCTTATATAAGTCAAGATTGAGCAAGTAATTTATATGAAACATACTGAAGTAATAAATTAATAAAAAATAAGTTCTTGAATATATTTCAAGTGGTGTTAGTGACGAACAATTTATGACTGTACCAACACTAACCAAAATCCACTATTCACATTCAAAGAACAATAGCACACTTTAAAACACAATTAAATTATATTTATTTATATTGAATAATTTTATACACAATTCTATTTTCAATACTTGTTCAAGAATCCGTCAGTTTCTCGACTTACGTTTATGACTGCCAGATGTGTCCCAAGATTCTACGAATATACTTTAAAAATACATCTAATATATTTTTCTTTCTTATTTATGATCATTTGCGATCATGTTTACTCGGGCTGTGCCTCGAATAGATTTCGGAATCGTAAATATGACTATCGATCGCGTGTCTTGCAATGCGAGCCTAGTAAAAGTAACGGAAAAGTTCTTCTCGGTATAACAGTATTATTAATAAACTATTAACGAACCGACAAGAGTTGGAATGGATAAACAACCCAGCCAGAACTTATGTCGTCGGGGTGACCGTGAAACCCGATGTCATAGAAGGTTACCACCACTTCGTCTCTGGCACTTCGCCCTCTCCCTGTAAAGGGCGTTGACAATTTTGACTAAAGCTCCAATGACAACAGAACATTAGTTTCAAACAATAAGAAAAATCTTCCCCCTCTCACCAAAAATCTAAAGGGACCACCCCTACTCAAGAAGCGGGGTGAGACATCAAAACTAGACAGCAGGCGCTCTGCGCCTCAGAATTCTCGCAAAAATCAATCTCACGCTTACTCTTACAACGCAGATATTCTCAAAATTCAGTATTGGGCATAATAATGTTGAAGTTTCACGTGACGCTAATAAGAAATCGCTACACGTTACATAACGTACGCTTGGGCCCACGGATTTTTAATCACGTAAAACTACCGATAAAAGTGCCTATAGGCTGCAGCTCCCCTTTTATCTGAGTAACTTGGTCGCCGCATCTCCGACGATCGTGGACCTCCAAACCTGGAAAGGTAAGAGCCTAGAACCAACAGACTGAAGGCAAGTAGCGATACGTACAAAACTATAAGAAAAAAGGCCTTGTAAAACTCCTTAACTTCGGTGAAAGCAAGTAAAAGCCAATAAGATAATTAATAATAGGCCTTGTAAAACTCCTTAACTTCGGTCAAAGCAAGTAAAGGTCAATAAACTAATTATTAAATTAATACAAGAATGTTTCACTAAAAAACAGAATAAGAATAAAGAGGAAGACACATATTTTCATATGTAAAAACCAGAATTGTATATAGTTACTAAATTATCTATTTGTTTTTCAATAAATATCTATTCACAGTATTATATTCGACCCCCCGCGTCTTTGTTTCTTTCTACGCTGCTATCTCTCCTCTATCACTAGTCGGCCACTCCCCCCCACCTTCGGGAGAGCTCATCATCAGGAAAGTTGCCCGACCAATATTCAACATCTTATATTTCACATTATTATTAATAAAATCAACTTCTTATTTAACCATTAATTAGTATTATTTTAAACATCTCAGCTAGCCCTCCCATTTCAATATCTTCTTCACCCCCCTACAATTTGGAAAGATTCACACATCGGGTTAATTCCCAAACACTCTGTTTTAAAATTTATTTTTAATCTACTAAAATCAGCAGTAGTTACATATTTATTGTCAAAATAATAGAATGTTTGTTCGAGAACCGAATAGAAAAAGGAGGACCCCTAAATAATATTGTTTCTTTACTATTTTGCTTAGAATATTTTTATATTTATGATTGCCAGATGCCCCCAAAGAAGACGAATTTTAGAAGTAATATTTCATGTATTTATATATATTTGAAATAATAGTATTTTGAAACGGTCGAGTTATCCTTGCATTATACTCAAAAGGTCTTCGATGGTCTGTACGACCATCATGTGCACTGCAAGGCGCGTGTCATAAAGTAACGGACAAAACCTTCC
>JAPYYT010007721.1:0-10072 GCA_030522565.1 Ceratosolen corneri | reverse complement strand
AAGACCGCTTAATTTTGTATGTAAAACTAAACTTGTGCAACGAAACTTTTCATTTGATTTTCAATAAATATCAGTCCACAGTGTTAAATTCGACCCCCCCGCGACTGTGTTTTCTTTCTACCCTGCCATCTCTCCTCTACCACGATCGGCCTCTTCCCCCTCCATCTTGGGGAGAGCTCACATAGGGATTATCGCCCGAACAAGTACATTTATATAAAATTTTTTATTGAATAATATATTTTATATAAACAGTATTTAATCGATTAGAATAAAAAATTGAAATATACGTACTTACCTCGTATTGCAATCCATGCATCAGCCTGTTTATTATGTTTAGCCAATTCAGTTGGTGTGACGACGAGAAACTGACTACCTACTCCTGAAAGATCTTTACCGGATGACCCTAACCGTATCCAATCCATTAGGCTGTGACCAGGAGCTAGAGCTATTCTATTCCTTGAAATTTCTATAAAAAAAGACATTAATTAGAAAAATTTTTAATAATATGAATAATTCATAATGACAATGAAAATGGTTATATTGAGGTATCCTCTACGTAGCTTTCGTGGGCTCAGCTTATCTAAATCGACGGCCTACTGATAGGGATTTCACCTGCTTGACTGTATGCTCTCTGATGTTAAAGAGTATGGGTACAATACAATGGGAGTGATGGTGGTAGGATTGATTAAATCGTTAAACATGTGTGTGCTGTTTACTAATTGATACAATTGTTGATATTTATTATTAATGATAATGATTAATGCGTGGTTGAATGTGTGTGTGTAATTGTGTAGAAGTCGCGAATCATCCGCGAATGGTATCGACAACGGTTTTGACGCGTAAACGAAGAATCAATGGTAGTTGAAATCCGCTGTACAGTTAAGCCTTTTTTAAACTTTAAACTAAGATGGATGTAACAAAGTCCTAATGTGTTGCAAGGTTCAATTGAAAGTTGACCCTACGTTCTTTCTCTCTCTCTCTCTTACGTACTGCGGAAGTAGACGAGCGGAATACAGCAGTTCGTTAACTAGGCGCGGATGCGCGAAAGAGGGTAGCTTGTCTCTTCGTTGTTGCTTTGTTGACAAACTTGTCTCATTTCAGCTGTAGAGAGTGCGTCTACTTCGAAACCATTCGCGATTGCGATTTACCAACCTTCGTTGCCTTGTTGTGACTACTACCAGGATTCTCCCTTGGAGCTCCGAGTGAAGATTCTACGTTAATCGAAGACAACTAAAAGCACACTGACGCTACGGAGAGCGTCACCTTGCACTCACAGTTTGCATTGCAACTTTATGCCGTCCCGCTGAAACCCGATTTTTCCTATTAGTCCCGCAATCGACAATTTGTTACACTAATTGTCATTGGAGCACTGAGTTTTCTGTCCGTGTTGTTTTTGACAGAAAGGTGGACCTTGTCCCGCCTGTGGTCACACTACAAGTGTAATTACACATGCACTTTGCTTTTATCCTTCTTTCTTCTTGATTCAGGTAGTCTATGAATTCAACGATAAAAACAGTATTAGTCATTATACACATTGTCTTCCACTCTTTTCGTTTAAGTTAAATCACTTCACATTAAATAATGTTTTTTAGACACGACCACGTGCAATTATAACACTTCACTTGATTATTGTTCTCGATCTTTCTAGCAATGAATGTTTAGTCTCAAGTCTATATCACTCTTTTGTTTCCTGTTTTTACACTGCACTGTTATATTCGTAAACATTAATGATCACATTACACGGTGCCAACGAGACGGTTGATTTATTATACGGATTTCCGAACAGGTTATGACCATTAAACATAACGATTAAATAGAACACATTTGCATTGATACTGAAAATAAAAGATTAAATATTTTATTAATTATAAGCAGAAATTGTATATATCTAATAAAAAATATGTAGGAGTAAAAATGTATAAAATACTATGAGAAATATTTTAATTCTTGTATATTTTATTTTAAAAAGATTTGAATATCTTGATAGTAATGAAATAAATGTCTAAATTTTACAATTATGATTAATGGATAAATAATTTTTAATAAAAATTATAGTAATTATTTTAATTATTATTCTGAGTTGAAATAAATATATACAATATAATTACGTTATGTGATCGATACATAAAAATATTTGAAATGTACTTAAAGTAATAATCAATTTCGGTCTTAATGATGTTACCTACTCTTTAAATTTCAAAGATGTACAATGTATTCTCAAAAAAGGTATACTATTGATTTTCAGATTTTAACAAAATCACGTTTCGTTATTTTCTCCTAATCATAGCTTATTTACATGATTTTTTTAGTAATATATATAAATATCGTTTGTATCTAAAACATTTAACTTTAAATTTAAAAACAATTAGTTTTAATAATTTAGAAGTAATAAACATCTTAATGATAATCTTTTAAAAATTGTTGTGGATTAACTCTAATTATTTTAATATTTACCGATTACAGATTGCAGACTAAAATATTTGTTTGGAAAATGCATATTCATATTTTATATTACCTTTTATATACGAAAAGAGAATGATATTAGTTTTTAAAATACTTTTACAATGTTAAATATCCGGACACAGTCGAATTTAATTGTTCAATACTAACCAAATCTTTTATCTTTCTTACTTTGCAGATAATGTTGCTCTCCTCGGCTTACACTTACTATCTGAATCGGATGGCCTATTAATAGGAATTTAACCTGACAGATGTTTAAATTCTCTGTTGGTAAAGAATGGGGATATAATGGGACTGATGAACAGGATTAATTGAATTACTAAAAACATGTGTACTGAATCTAAATCTTTAATAACTATTTTATGTTAAAATGGAGACAATGCATTATATAATTATTATCTGTTACTTCTGCTTATATATTGCATTGTCTACGATGATAATATACAATATAATATAATTATGATAATATACAATATAATATAATTATGATAATATACAATATAATATAATTATTATTATATTATTGTAATAATATACGCTTTGATGGATAATGATTGTAAGTTGAAGTTCGTCTTGTGCGACTAAGCTCCTTTAAAACTGATTTTGATGTAGCAAACCTTCTATTGCAGAGTGAGATTCAACTATAAGTTGAACGTCACAGGTACTTCGCTTATATAGACCGAAGAAAGTGATAAGCGCTTTTGCTACTGTACTGACAAGGCAGCAATAGTTTCCGTAACCTACTTTTGTGTTGAAGGGTCAGTACTATCAATTGTAAGTTCAGCGAAACTTCAGCTGTGGGGTGCGTCTTCTTCAAAACTTCATGTGGCGCTTTACTAATCTTCAGTGCCTTGCTGTGGCTATTGCCAGGATTCTTCCTGTGATATTCAAACAAAGATTGAAACGCTGCATTTATAGATGCTAATCGCGACTGGTCGCCGCCGAGTCTATACAACTTCTATCGATTTTTCTTATTGATCCCACTATCGACAGTGAATTAGAATATTTTTAATTGATTCACGGAGTTTGCCGTATCTTTGTTTTTTGGCCAACAGATAGGACCTTTCTCGCCAGAGCCTTGCTGTTGCCATATGGCGCATAAACAATTCAATTAAATATTTTTCTCAATTTTTCTAGTAATAAACTCTAAAGTTCAAATCTAGACTTACGATGCCCTTTTTTATATACTTGTAACGTACTTCTACAATGGTAAGTAACTGTTGGTCAAATCAAACGGTGACATTCCGACAGTTGATTTTTTACATAGAATCTCGAACAGATAATTATACAAAATATATAAATTTCTGAACTATCATTTTAGCGGTATTTGTATGAATAAAATGGCATTTTTGTAATTCCTTTTGTTAAATATAAATGTACAGATAGATGTGGTATTATAAAAAATATTATTATGTGCTAGAAATTATAGATAGAACAATTTCTTTCCTTATGACTCGTTTCTTCCAGTATTCTTTAAATAACCACTGTATGAAATTCTTTATTATTTGCATAATATAATTAAATACAAAATATTTCAATAAAGGTAATTTCAATTAAATTTATAATATGTACACTTTATATTATTTAAAGTATTTGAAGTTGAATGTTAAAATTTTAATTTGAAACTTTATTAAAAAAGAAGTAAAATACAAGATTTCTTTATCGAAAAATTATGTTCCAAAGAAAATGGTAAAGTAAAATAACTTACTATTATAATTTTTTAATTATATTTTATAACCATTTATAATTATAAACTGAATATTATAATATAATATATTATATTCTTAACTAAATAAGTTTTAATCTTAATAATTTGATTTATATTGTAATTTAAGTCAAATAATAAAACTTAGATGATTAAAAATAAATAAAACATTAAATTAGTTGTGCATGCTTATATTTTTAAACATATAATTTAAAATAAATTAAATATAAACTAAAATATTACTAAAGGTATCTTTTATTAAGTTTCCTTCCACTATTTTATAAAATTCAATTCAAAGATAATACTCTATCGGAAAGGATTTAGAAGTTAAAATTTATTTCGTTTATTTTATCCTACCAATCATTTATACATTTTAGAGTTACAGGGAATTTTAAAATACATATCAAATATTCAAAAAATATCCGAGTGTAAACTTTCCTCAAGATGTTGAGGGGGAGAGAAGCCGATAGTGAAAGGTGAAGAATAGCAGGGACATTAAGACTTGAAAATGTAATGTTCTAATGTGATAAGATTATTAATGTGATAAAATTATAATGCTGTTCACTAAGAGCGAAATAACTTTCTAAATTCAGCTGCGTAGTGGACTAACAGATTTCCAAGCAGAGTCGGTGATCAGTTGTAAATTGAAAGCAGCCCTGCTTGGAAACAGAAGTCAAGTGTCATCAAGTGTCATTTCTCATCAATGACTAAGTTAAAAAAATTAAAGCAATATTCTAAATAAATAGCATTAGGATAGAAGATACCTCTTACAAATTAATTACATAGTTCACTATTTTGAAAGATAGAAATAATATATTGTATTTAATAGTCCAAGTATGCAAGCAAAGAGCCTGAATCGTTCAAATTTTCTTAGTATTAAATTTGAATATTTCTACATTTCACTTCGATACTAGTTTAGGTTCCTAAAATCTTCAGAATGTGTTGAATTTATAATTGAGTTATTAATTTATAAAAACTGTGTCTTTATTAATTAATTACATATTAAAAAATTGCTCATTCTCTTATATATATATTTATTTATAAGATGAGAAAACTGCAAAACTAGACCAATGAATTAATCTATGAACTTATCTAAACTTATCTATTTCATTAGTAAATACTTTAAATATGTAAATTTAGTACTAAGGCAGAAAGTTGCATACTACTATACTAAAAATTATTTGAATGAATTTTTCACAGATTTTTAGTATTGCACCATACAGAAAACCATACCATCAAAATAAAACTGATATTATCATTAAAAAAATAATAATATTTTAGACTTTTCTATATATATATATATATATATATATATATATATATATATATATACATATATATATATTATAAATATATATAAATATAAAAATAATAAAAACTATTTACGTAAATTATTAAAATTTACCAGCAGTAGAACCACTAGAGCTTGTTGAAGAAGCTTGATTTAGCACTGTACTTTGTATCTTTTTAACATGAATTATTTCACTAGGTAAGACTACCGCATTCTTTGCCAAAAGATTTAAAGCCGATGAATCTGATGACTTTTTATTTATTTTTTTTATTTTATCTCCAAATTCCAAAGATGTTAACGTTGTATTAATATCTACATTGATTGGTTTGCTTTCACCTTTACTTAAACGTTGAAGAGATGTCTGGATACCATCTTCATTTTGACCAGCCTCCATATTACATATATAAACTAAAAGAAAAACAATGTTTCTTAACAAATTGAATACTTATCGCTTGCTGTATTAAAAATTTTAAATCTTTTCTTCAACATAAATGTGTTTATTAATTTTCTATTCGTTAAAGTAGATGTATATGTGTATTATAATCTTACATTAATTTTTAAAATAAAAAGTTATTAATCTCATCTGGTTATAATTTTATATATATATATATAAATATATATATATAGCATTTGTCATAGATATGTATAATTTCTCAAATTTGGCTACAATTTATACCATAATATTAGAATAAATATACTATATTTTTTAATGTTTTACACTTTTATTTGATTGCAAATTCATTTTATATTTTTTATTAAACTAAATTAAATATAATTTTACAGAATAATATTTGAACAGTAGTCTATAATATATATAAATTTTTTATATTATAAAAAATATTCCATTATCCTTTATACAAATACATATTATTTAAAGTATCATTTATTTATTAATTTTATTATTATTGGCCCAGTACTTGATCAAAATTACTATAAGTTGAATATATAGGTGTAGAATATAAATTAAATATATAGACTTTTTGAAAATTGATGTAACTAATTACTCAAATTGGTAAATTATAATATGAAAATTTAAAGTTATATAAATTTCTGGAAATAAGGTAAATTTGATGTAGTTTTAACATTTTCATAAATGCATTTATTTTATTTTACACATTATTTCAATGTTAATCATTAACACTGAGTATTATATCTATCATTAAAATCAAAGAATAACTCAACTTTAATAGTTTTGATACATGCAAAATAAAAGTTAATATTTTAAGAATTATTCCATAACAGAAAAAATTATTTTTAATAAAGAATCAATTAGAAATATAGCAAGTATTACCTATAAACTAGAGGATATATTACTTATGTGACCAAGTAATAATTGGTCCATTACATAATTTATAAAACAAAATTAATAAATATTAATTATATCAAATAGAGAAATTAATAAAATTTATATTTATTATTTAAAAAAGTATAAATTATAAATTTATACTATTAGAATAAAATAAATAATAGTTATGGTCAACATAAAATTTCAAAAATTAACCGATATAATATAAATAAAATTATAACTTGTGTAATAGAAAAATAAAAAATAATTATTTAATATTTTGTATTAACAATGTACACTATTTCAAATAATAAATATTATCTTTTAATCATTCTTCTTGAATGAATTTATATGCTATATAAAGAAAATAATAAAGATCCGTTAAATAATTTTAATTTAAAAATTATTGTATATATCTATTAGATATAATCCATTATTATTAATTAAAGATAAATAAATAATATGTTTGTGTCTTACATTTAGAAAAATATAAAATTTTATTTACAAATAATTCATTTAATTTGTATATACTTGCAGGTTTAATCTTTACTTATATAAAACATATAAGAAAATACTTTGTATTGTATTATGAATTTTTAGTAGAAATAAAAATCTACCGATTTTAGTCATGTATTAAGTGTTGTATAATAACTTAGATTTAACGTAAATATATTCATTTAAATAATAAAATAATTTAAATACAATAATAATAATAATTATTATTATATAATTTATTTTAATACTACATGCATTGAAAAGCTAACTTTAAAGTAAACTATATTATAAATAAATTATTAAAATGTTGAAATATTTACAAAAATTTAATTTTAAACGAATCTATTATATAAGTTATCTATTATATAGAAAAATTTAAATAAAATATAATTTTATTTAAAATTGTAACAAATTAAAAATTAAAAAAATCTTCAAGTAACATATAAAACTAGTCTTATTTTTAAATATATTCAATTTAACTATTGTATACATATTTAAAATGTGTTAATCTTATAAAACTTTTTTTAACTTAAATCCTTTTTATAATATTCAATTCATCAAAGTTTTACAAATCGTTTGTCATTGATATTTAAAAATAATAAAAATACATATTTAAGATAGATGATTAAAACAGCAATATATACTTTTAAAACAAAATTAGTAATATCGTATAAAATTACCCAATAAGACAAAAATATGAAAATGATAAAAATTATTTAAAAATATATTTGGATCCAATCAATATTCTATGTTAGTTAATAATATTTAAATATCAAACTTTTGTTTCTAAAATAACTTTGGAAAATTATACAATAAGAAACATCTATTATTATTAAATACTATCAATCAATAATAAACTTAATAAGAAAATTACAATTTTATTTAATACAAACATGCATTTACCTTTAAGTTCAATTATTCTATTCAATTGCATAAATATGTTCAAATTGTTCAATATAGAAACTGTACGAACATATTGACCATAATTCTCTTAGTAATATTTTTTTCCGATCTACAATAGTGTTTTAACTATATATTTTAAAGCGCGCAATATGAAACTTCAAATTTACAAATTCTTCCAAATAATAGTAAAGCATAATTTCTTAAAAAATATATATTTCATTGATTTGTTTTATGTGTTCGGAAGTAATCCAAGTGTGACTCTCTCCAAGATGGCGAGGGGGGGAGAGAGATGGCAGGATTGACATAAGCTTAGACGAAGGCGGCGATGTTAATATTCTAAACTGTCTTTATTGAAAATATATGGAAATATTGTCTCTATTGAATATATGTTGAAATATAATAAATTGATTTGTGTAAATCCTACACTAGCTCATATATACAGGCATAAATTGAATACCAAGATAGAAGATTAGTTATAATTATAATGAGTAAAACTGTATTCTTATGTTAGTGTCTTTAGGTGAATTGCTCCTGCGCGACCGCAATATTAAATTGTATAACGCGAGGTTTGTAAGAACGATTAATTATATGAATAAAATTGAGTTGATTGATTGATTCATTGTAGATAATGTTCAGGTCAGTATGTTTCATACTGTATTTGTTTATCACTTGGTTTGATGAATCGGCGACTTGGTTAGATCGCGTAATATGAGCCTGTTCTCATATGGCGTTCAAACCCTGAATTGAATGCCGACTTGGTTACGCTAGTCTCATAAATATAATAAATACCGGTATATGGCAGAATCAGTTGCCTGTTACTTTCCACCTTTCTCCTCGTGGGCCTATTGCTGGACAGATGGACCTGGTGCCAGGGATACGCACTTTATTGATCTCACTAGGGCTGCTGTTGCAGCGAAGAAGGAGAAAGAGCTAGCCTGGTTAGGAGGAAGGAGAAAGGGTTAGTTTGAAGTAGATTGGTTGTGCCAGTTATGATTTTTGAGAGAAAATTGCGGTACGCAGCGCGCTTGCTACTTAGTTTTGATGTTTCAACCCGCTCCTTGAGTAGGCGTGGTGATCTTCGATTTCTTTGAGAGTGGAAAGCTTTGTTGATGGTTTGAAAACTAATTTTCTGTTATCATTGGAGCTCTGGCCAAGTAATGTCAACGCCCTTTTAGAGGGACAGGGCAAAGTGCTCGAGCTGAAGTGTTGGCAGCCCTTAAGGACGTCGAGCCACGGATCGCGCGGTCCGCCAACGTCATGAGGCCTAGCTAGGTTTTTCATGAATTACAATTTCTGTCGGTTTGTTAAGAAAATATTACGAAGTGTAGCAACTAAGCTGTTTATGCCTAGGTCTTGTCCGTTGTTTTTACTAAGCTACTATTGAAAGACAAGTGATGGTAAAAGGTTATACAGAGGGTAGAGAGGTCAACGGAATCTCGAACTATATGTATATTCATTATTGTAACATGAAATATTGTATTTGAGATTAATAAAAATAAAATTTGTTATACAGTTATTGATCAAAATATTAAAATAATATAAGAACAATTTTATTAAAATAATAAATTTTTTTTTAAATAAAAATATTAAGAAAATTATATCTAATTTTAAAAAATCAAATTATTTTAATAATTATATGTTTAATTATTGTTCGAGAATTGTGCAGTTTCTCGACTTTCGGTACTACCTCTTTTTTTGTAAATTCTTCTCGTACATTCAATACGTTTATGATTGCCGGATGTGTCCCAAAACATTTGAAACATTCTTTAAATATACATCGAATATTTACGTTTCATTTTATGACCGTTTAACGAGAGGGTTTTCTCGGACTGTGCCTCCAAAAATTTTGTACGTTACCACTTATAACCATAAACAATAATCACAAGTTGTCCTGCAATATGAATCTAACTAAAAACAAGGGACAAGTCTTCCT
>JAPYYT010007675.1:0-10254 GCA_030522565.1 Ceratosolen corneri | reverse complement strand
ACGCGCGTTACTCTCGTGCGAATTGGCGCGTTCGCATCACAGGGCGTGGAGGTCGGCCCCGAGGCGATAGACTGGTCGGTGGGAAGCTTGGGCGAGGGGGCCTCGGGGCTCGAAAATTTGACGGTTAAGAGGGCCGAGAGCCAATATATCGAGGGCGGATTTTCAAAGGGATTGTTACGAGAGGTTCGTCGGTCACGAGAACGGGCGCGTGACGGCGTTACGGGCGTCAGGGATTTGCCGTGGGTCGGCGGTAATCGTGCGGTCACAGTGCCGCCATGTTGCTTGGCAAAAAAAATTAAAGAAAAAGTCCCCGCGGACGAATATTGTGCGCGCTGCTGGCGCCCCTAGCTACGCAGCTCGGCACCGACCCACGCCGTCCCCGGGTCAGTTTTCGTGCATCCAACATGGCTGGACGAGGTGATTACAATGATATGAGGCAAGTATGAGCGGCTCCCACGCCCTTACCGCGCTTACGTGGCCCGCGACTCCGTGGAATCCCGAGGCGACGGAGGCCCGAGCGCGGGCTCGGGAGCCCCGTGCCCGTCGGGGCTCGGCCGCGACGCAGCAGGTTAAGCTCGGATTCCGGAAACTCGCGCTACGAGAGCCAACCACGCGCGTCGAGCCTTTTCAACACAGCCGCAACATCTGCGAATTGCCATCGCGCCACTGGGCCGGCAGCACATCTGCTGCTGGACCAGACATACTCATCAGCACGCGCTTTTATTTTGATGCTTTAAACCGGCTTTGACTGCTTTTTCTGACATCCTTGCGATCTTACGTTGCTGCTGGCTCTCTGTGTCGGTGCGTACCCGTGTGTGTACATATATATATATATACATATATGCATATATATATATTTACGTGCGTGCGTGCGCTCGTGCGTGAGTGCGTGCGTGCGTGCGTGCGTGCGGACGTGTGATTGTCCGACTGCATCTCTGTGCATGTTATATTTCCCAACTTCTACTCTCTACCCTGCGCGTGCATATATACGTACGTATATATGCGTATGTACACATATTATTTATATATATATGTATATATGTGTGCAGACGCGCGTATATGAATATAATTGCGTGCGCGTGTGCGTGAGTGTCCTCACGGGGCGCGTATGCACATGCACGTAAAATTTATATAAAATATAAATGCACGCGTGTACGTGCATTAGATGTGTGCGTTTGATGGGCGGGCGTTTGGGTCGGTGATTGTGTGCATTGGTACGTGTGTGTCATGCGTATGCGCGCGCGCGCGCGCGCACGCACGCACGCACGGCATATAAAGCGCGTGTGTGTATAGTGTAGAGACAGGAAGACTAGAGTAGCGAATTTTAAACTGGCTTGTGTATTTGTTGCCTATGAAGCTGCGTTTTATCACGTGTCTGCTCACACGCAAATGCCAAGGCTCCGTGCAAGGCTAAGTTTCTTTTTCAGCTACGCACACGGTCAATCTCTAATTCATTGTATATTTTGCAGAGATTATTCGGGAGGTTCGCGCAGCAGTAAACCTCTACCTACCGAGCCACCGTACACAGCGTTCGTTGGCAATTTGCCGGACGGCATCGTTCAAGGCGATGTCGACAAAATATTTCAAAACTTGAATGTGAAGAAGATACGACTTGTCAAAGATCGTGAAACAGATAGGTTTGAAAATGCTTTCGTTGCGCTGTCCTTGAGCGGCCAATTATATACGTTCGAGCGTGCATCCTAGTACAAATAGTAGTAATTCCTTGTTTTTGTGCATGCTTTGCCCTTGCGGTGAAAGTTATTTGTTTAAAGTTGTACTATTCAAATGATGTCAAATTCATAGACAATATTGTAATCGATCGCATTTAATTAATCCTTTTCTTGAAAGTTGCATCGCGAAAATTGTCTAGATTTATTTTAATGATTTAATGGGCGTTTCGATCAATTTATTTATAGAGGTTTTATTTGTTGCAAATGGGAAATTATTTTATTCAATATGATATTGATAATAATAGCAAAAGTTACATTTGCAGAACTTTGCTTGAGCATTGCTTAGAATCGTGAGATTAGCCTCCACATAAGTTTATGCATAAACATTACGAATTACAATAGAATGATTGTAAATGAATATAATATTACTCTGTAAATTAAATTCGATTCTTAAGTAACAATTTTTGTTTTAGGTTTAAGGGTTTTTGTTACGTCGAGTTTCAGGATCTGTCTGATCTTAAAAATGCAATCAAATTAAATGGATGCGTTAGCGTAGAGGGAAGTTTGATTAAAATCGATGTAGCCGAGAGTAAAAGAAATGAAAGAGGAGGTGGATTTGATAGACGGCCTAGAGGTGGAACTGGACCTGGTGGTGGATTTGGTAAGCGTGATGGAGGTTCGACAAGAGGATTTGGCGATGATTTCGGTAGCCCTTTCGTGTTAACAAGTAAGCGTTATGCCTGGCATGACGTTTACATTTCGCCATTGTTTATACCTAAAAACCAAATTTGAGTGTAAATGTCCAATTGTTTTCCATTACGATTTTTATGTTCATGCATTTACGACTAGTTGACAACTTTATACTTTATTTGCAATATTTTCGTTTTATTTCGGTTTTTTGGTTTTATTTAATGTAGAACATTATAATTATTATTTAAAATTTCTTTTATTTTTTTTAAAAATTGATTCTTATTTAAAAATTAAAAAATGTAATGAGTAGTGTTTCAAATTAATATTTGTTTGATATACTATGATTTATAATCTTTTATTGGCATTTTTTTCTGCTAATGAAAAAATTAATTATATTGTTATTAATTTGAGAGAAAATATAATTAATCTTCAAACTTAAAGAAAACATCGAATTTTCGATATTTTTTTCTTTTATATTGTTTTAACATTTACTCTCGCAATTAAAACAAATTCTTAAATATTAAAACTATTATACAAATTAAATATGCATTATAAATAATACCCACATTTTTTGTCAATTCATTTAATTTAACTGCTAATTAATCAATATTCATAATGACGAATACAAATATACATATTATTATTTACCACTTAATTTTAAAAAATTTTAAATATTAACATAAGTAAAAGTATATTGCTCAATTTAAACCTTAAAATCTGTTGGTGCATTTATAATAAAAATTATATTAAATAAGCGAATTTTAATTCATCTTTAAAAAGTAATCGCTTGTGCGTGTTTAAACAATAAACAATACTTGCGTAATTTATTTTGTTTTTTTGTTTTTGTTTTTTTTTTATTCTTTTAATATGTATGTATAGTGTAAACAGTATAAATTATAATTATTACATACGCTCTTACGTATGTTCTTACTAAAAGTAATAGGCAGTACTAATTTTTGTAATTAAAATAGATAAAGAAAAGAGTATAAAAAGACTAGTTAACGCTTTTTCATTTGCTGTTAAATTACTGCCTTTTGGTATTAGAAATTTGTGTAATATAACAATTCTAAATTTTGTGAGAAAAAATTATATGAATGTAAATCAAACATTTTTTTGAGAAGTTTTTGAAAGTTATGAAAGAAATTTTGTCTTCCCTATTATCCAACTAGTACCAGTCGATTATTTTTATTTTATATTATTTATATTATATTATATTATATTATATTATTTATTTTATATGATTATTTTAAATAGTTACATTTTTTAATAACAATTCGATCCAACGGATATCGTAAATGTTGAGAATAGTAAAATATTTCGATAATTTATTTATACGCCATGAATTCATTCGTTCCTTCTAGCAATTCCCCGTAATATTAATTTAACGCAATTATAATGTTAATAGAATGTTACGTCGTGGTGCCTAAATCTGCTATACCGTTAATTAAATGCTCACTTTCAATTAATATACGCACACTAAAAACTTCAGATTGTAATGATACATGAAGTTGTGTAACGAAGAATTTAATTGTAAGAGTAAGATCCACGCTTTTAATTAACGAATGACGCCATTAAAGTATGTAGATTCAGCATTAATTAAAGATGAATGATTAAAACAGTTTTGGCCACGGCCATAAAGATGTGTCCAGCTATTTTGAACTTGTACTGTTATATACATAAAAATGAAATTTTGCAGAAGATTTTAACGATCGAGGAATGTCAAGACAAGGCGGTAACTACAGTGGTACTCGTGGTAGCTACTTCAACGACGACATTGGCGGTGGTGGTCGGGATAGAAATTTACGTGGAATGGCCGGCCCAGGTGGCCCAGGTGGCCCAGGTGGTCCAGGTGGAGCCGGCGGCCCTGGTGGTCCCGGTATGTCCAAATACGGCAACAGTAGACTGAGTCGTGGCGGACCTGGCATGTCCGACAGGAAATACCAAGATGAACCTTATATGAACGAAGCAGCCCCAGGTGAGTATCCAAAATTCTTTGCGCTGGCCAAGTTTTGAAGCGGCCAGGCATTTGATAAGTGCCATTTTAAAGAAATTGGGGGGGGGGGAAATATCTTTCTAGCTTTTTCGAGCATTATGCATTGATAAATGAAATTACAAAAAATGCATTTGTCTATTGAATTAAAGTGATAATCGGCGTGTTATCATCGTTCCACGTTTGTTTCTCCTGTCCATGCCTCTACGTATTGGCGATAATTTAAAATTATTCTCTTTGGATTTAATTATCGGGCCAAGCACTGTCATTTGCTATTTAATATATTTTCAAACGTATCTCTGTTTATTATGATATTTTAAGGGATAACGTTAAATTTAATTCGGTTAAAAATTTAGCCCAAGTTTATTAAGGTTTATTAAGGGCACGATGAATGAAACAAATCAACAGGTATAATGGCGAATTAAAATCCTTACGCGTATGTCTAGAATAAAGTCTACTGTATAAAGTTCACCGATACTTTATGTTTTTAATATTTTTTTATAAATATTCCGACGTATTATTTGTAGAATGATTGTGTGTGTATATATATATATATATATATATATATATATGTATATGTACGATTTGGCAGGGCATTTCTTTAACGCGCGTGACTAGGAAAATAAATGTAAAATTAATCAATTCTTTGTTTTTATCGCAGATATGAAAGGCCGAAAACGTTTGGTGCTAACACCTAGAACCATTCAAGATCCCGTAAACTCGCTAGCTGAGACCACTATTCGTAATTCAATTTATGGTGGAGCTAAACCGCGAGAAGAGAAAATTACTGACAACAATGAAGTCAAGTAAAACTATGTATTATGATGTAATAGTTTCTTTTTTCTCTAACAACAATAGTGGGGAATAATTTCCTGTAACAGCAAATTTCATTGGAAAAAAACAATCTTTAACGTAAGACTTCTTCCGACTTTCTGGTAGATGTCAAAGGGCAGAATCTCCCCAAGGATGTATATCTTTTTTTGTTTTAAAATGTTTCGTGTTCTACCTTGTACTACGTGGAAAAAGCTGTTCGTGGGGGGCCTGTACTATTAAAAAGTGTATCCATTGCTTTAAAAGTGAAAATTCTTATAACTTCTAGTTTAAACACACTTTTTTTTAATTCATTATTTTTTATTATTTTTTTTTTTTTTTTTTTTTTTTTTTTATTTTTTATTTAAGTTGAGTCTACACGCAAAGTGATTGTATTTGTAAAAAGATTTAAGTACGAGAATGATAAATCTTTATTAAATTTTTTTAACTTTAAGGAGCATTGATACTGAATTTTATGTCATAAAGAGTTTAATTTACGTCTTCAGAAAAAACTAGTTTTGAATGTACATATGAAATCTGGAAGCAAACTAATGTCTGTTAACATCAGTAGATTTTTACTACAAAAACCACAATTATCTATAAAAACAAACGAAAAACACAAAAAAAAAACAAACAAACAAACAAACAAACAAAACAAAAAATTATAACGGGTTGCAAATGCTTATTTAATCAAAAAGAACGAAAAACATTGAGAAACGTCGATGCTCTAAACGTTTAGGCTTAAGCAATATATTTTATTTCTTGCTGCATGTCACCGATGAAAAAAAAAAAAAAATTTCTTACATATTTAAACCTGTCTGTCTGTCAGCAACACGAAAGAAAAAGACTTAGTTCCGCGTTAACGTCGGCAGTTTAAAAAAAAAAAAACAAAAACAAAAAAAAAAAAAATTTCTATACCAGTCCAATATTGCAACGTTTTTACGAAAAGAGGATAATTAGCAAAGACTGCTCCTAGAAGAGAAGATAAACCGACGAAAAATAATAGTTATAATACAGGCACCTACAATCAGGCATGCAAAATGCATATCTGAGTATCGATAATATTTATGTGAATAATTAAGACAATTGAAATAGATGAATGAAAAAGGTACAGCGTGCACGAATACATTTTGATATTCATGCGGATTTGTGTTAACGAATTTCGTGTCTTGTAAACGACATCGAGGATACATAAATCTTAAGAAGTAAATGAAGTGGCATTGCACGGTGTGAAAAGTAATGATAATAAATGATAAAAATAAAAACAGAAAAACCAATCAATTTTCTCACACGCAGATCGCAGAACGCACTTTTCCTCGACAGAATGAATAATGGAGAGAAGAGTGCGTCATAGCTTTGCTCCTCCGCTGATTTTCAAAGAGTACAAAAATAAGCTAGTAAAATCCCTCTTTATCCACTCATAATTTTTTTTATATTTTCATTTTATTTTTTTGTTGTTGTTTTTTTTTTCTTTTTTATTATTTTATTTATTTTTTTAATACTTTTATATTAAATTTTTTTTTTTCTTCTTTTTTTTTTTTCTCTTATATTATCGACATAAAACTTCACTCCTTTTTTTTACTGTACACATTCTCTTTGGTACCATTGTTGAAAATATATATTTAAATAAAGGACGTAAGTAGACAAAAATAAATAACTGGATAACCAAAAGCAAGTAATAACAATTTTACGAGGTGCGAAAATTTATTTCGTCGTCATTAAAAGTATTGAGCTGTATTAGGCAAATGTAACCAATCCAAAGAACTTACGCGACCATCGAACATGTTCTATCTTCATTAAATTCTAAGAATTAAATAAGAAAGATATATTCAAGCGCGTATATGATGATGAATCACTCTTTGAATGACGGCGCGAAACAATACGTTTTTACCGACTAAGTAAATTGTGCTACGATGAACTTAACGATGAAGTTTAAACGCTAATCGACTGACAGAGTATCGATAACGAAGATAATATAAAATAACAAAAACTACGAATAATATCAAAGGAATAAAATGATGAAGAATTTTCAAGGAGAAACGTGAATTATTTTATTTAAAATTGAATTTGTATATGAGAAAGTATTGCATAATAAACAGTAGCTTACCTCGTATCCGTCTAATGTGTTATCGTAAGAAAAAAAAATAACAGAAAACTAGAAGGACGATTTGTGTAACTTGAATTGTGAATACTACTATAATAATATCATTATGTACTAAGGTATCCTTTAATATTAATATACATATATATATTATATATATATATGTGCTGATTTTAATCACTCTTATGTGCCTCTTGCATTCTTGCTCATTTTTCAAATATGAAGTATCTGTGGTTTTATTTATTTTAAAATAATTAGAATATATTTGATTTACTGAACATATAGTGATATTCGTATGTATATGATACATACTGTTTTTTTTTTTTTTTACTTTTTTTTTTCTCTTTAATATTACTGAAAAAAATTAATTTTTTATTATCACAATAGATGACCTGCATGCGTATCATTTATTTTTTGTAAAAAGTTTTCGCTTGTAGTCTATTGTTATTATTTATGATATTATTTGTAATATAATAAAGCGCAGTTTTTAAAAGGGAATTTCCTTGTTATTTGGTATCTATTTAATGTTTGCGGTAAATCTCTGAAATTGGGCATTGTAGCTTGAAGAGTACTGGGAAGAGTTTCACTAAATTTTGTAAATCATATACGTGCTTATGATACATTTCTTAAATTGTATAAATAAATTTTAAAACAAATTTTCTTGTTTTTAGTTTCCAAATAATTATAATTATTGAACGTCGGTATTGGCCGAAAGGCTAATGCTTTCTCTTTATACATAAAAAAAGGTATAAAATAAATCATCGAGTATTCAATAATTGTCATTTAATGTGCGAAGAAAATAATTCATAGACACAAAAAAATTTTCATTTTGATAACACAATTTGATTCATGATTATTAAGACATCGATTAATGAAATCATTGATAATTACTTAAGTTCATTAAGCTCTTGTTTTGCTATCGTGCTCAACAATATTCATAATATTGAATTTAAGAAGCACATTTGTGTGAACAAAATAGAAGATTTTGTTGCTAAAAATCTAATGTTACATAATTTTCTTACAATCTAAATATATAACGATGCTTAGTTTTGCATTTTTTCAGATATCAACTATATGACTTTAAATCTTAAAATCCAAAGTTTTAGGAACTGTACTTATTATCCTTTCGAAATAATAACATGACAATCCATTAAGTGCAAGAAAACATATGATCTCGATCTCAATTAAAAAAAAAATAATACTTGGCATTCAAATTCAACGTATCCGTTTAAATACAAAAATCACAAATTCATAAATTTAATTCATAAAATAACATAATGAATGTAACGCAAATGATTTATGTTTTATGAATTAAAAATTAGACTTTCAACGAGCCCGAATGAATTTCAATGAATATTTGCATTAGATAGCATCGCACTATATAATAAATAAACTTCTATCGTTGACCTTATATTGGAGAAGTTTAAATAAATTTAACGAATTCCCAAAATCGTACGATATCTAAGACTTAACCAAGCTTAAAAGAAAAAAAAAAACTCAGCTTGAGTCATTTTACAATTATCAATTTCGTATTGTTCAACGCACAAAGTATAATACGCCGTTTTAACATATTTTTATATTCTCTATTTGAAGCATTAATTAAAAAGTAAGTTATATAGTTTTTATTGGAAAACAAATGGTTATTGTGTATACAATATTTGACATCGTTGTGAAATTGTTCCAGGCAAAATTACAAAAAAAAAAAAAGAAAAAGTATTAGCCAAGTTACTTGTCCTAATTAAATTTTCTATTAAAAATATGCAAAACTACAAATATAATATAAACAGTTTTTTAATTTCACTATCAATATTTGATTATTTTTTATTAATTAATTATTATGTATAATTGAATGGTAATAATTCTTGAATCTATTTGTTGCTCATTGAACAGCGAATAAATAAACCAGGATTTAGGAAGATTCTGCATTAACGTGTAGAACGCGAGACAAAGCGCAATGTACATGATTATTATTATTTATGATAATTCCCATACATGTTAAGGGAGATTTTGAAAGTCTATAATGTAACATATTATGCTGTAATACTGTATGACATTATTGAATGTCGCAACGTATTTGTTAATACACGTACGGTAATGATTATAGGTTATCCAGCAACATATTTATAAAAGTTTTGTAAGTATAGATGGCAAACAGCAAATATTTAAATTCGAAACCTTTAGAATCGTTAGAAATGCCGACTACATTCAATGCTAATGTAAGATTTGCAATTTACTCTGCGTACAAAAACATATTTGTTGTCTGCCATCGCATTTAAGTGATCACGAAGCAGAATTTATTTCTAGCCCATAAAAAAAGAGTATGGAACTTAAGAAAAATATGAAGCATTACAAACTTTGAATATTTTTTTTTCTTTTTTATTAATATTAATGTACATTTATATGATTCTTAAATAAAATTTGTAAACAATATATTTGAAGCATTTAATCGAATTGAGTCTTATTTCGAAATAAATATTTAATAGGCCTAAGCATTTTATTAAAAATTTTACTTGTATTTTAAAAGATTATATTTATTTTATAAATTAATGATTATGAGTATATTTATTTTTATTGTAAAATTACGTATTATAACTGTAATAAAATTAGTTACGAGTTATTGTTTAAATATAATAAACAGGCATTCGATGAAAATGTATTTCGTGGAATTTACGTGACGTAATTTTTCTTTTCGAGTTCTTTAAATTTATAAGTTTATATTTTATTTATATTTTTAAGTTTTAAGCCATTTATAAGTTGTCATAATATAATTAATACAATAACCCGAAAGTTTTCAATATTACAATAATAATTGTCTTTTTAAATAACTTGAATGAATAATTATTTGCATTTATGGCAAAATAAAGATTAAAGTATATTTTTGTTTTTAAGTAGTATATTTATAGAGTAGAGACAACATAAATTCAATAATGATATTGAAAATATTTTCCAATAAAATAAAGATACTAAAAATGAATTAATATATTCATTAATAT
>JAPYYT010007659.1:0-10976 GCA_030522565.1 Ceratosolen corneri | reverse complement strand
GCTTTTTCATCAAGCGCACTATTTACAGAATCTACCATGAATGATAATCGACTTAATATCCATTTATCAATTGTAGTTAATGTTTGGGGATTAACAATTGGATCGTCGTCTGTCATTTGTAATAAATATTTACTAGCTTGCCAAATCTTATTTAGGAAAAATTTATTCTGCTCGCATTCGGTAATATTGAAAGTCACCGTACGTTCTAAACAAAATGTTAATTATTTTCAAATGCAATCTTTTTTATATCCGCGTATGCGTGCGTGCGCATGTGTGTACACAGGTGTGTGCACATGTGTGTGTATGAGCATATGCACGCGCAATAATAGCATAATAATTGAGTAAGAAATATGATTGTTTAAAATACCCTTAATGTTATGGGAGCATAATGTGAATCGAAGGGCATCAACACCGCAATTAGGTATTCCATTTGGATAATTTTTGGTATTCAGCGCTACAGTTTTTTTCAGTTCATCCATATTTAAAGTCCCAGAGAAAAAGCTATTTTCTGCTTGTTCGTTTAGGCCCTAAAAAGTATAATATTCCAAATAATATATAAGTAGATGTAATTTAGATTATTTATATCTTATAAAGAATTCATAAATAAAATTTTTCGTATTTTCAATTCTAACCGTACCTCTAAAGATATCCCATTTGTAACATTCTCCGGCAATATTACATTGCCACGACTTTTTGACATTTTCTTTTCTTGAGCATCGCACAAGACTCCATGTAATAAAACTTCCTGTAAATACGCGTTCAATTATATTTCACATAGGAATAAAAATATTTACAACTGAAATACATACAGAAAATGGAAGTTTATTGGTCAATTCCATTCCTAGCATAACCATTCGAGCGACCCAAAAAAATAAAATATCGTGTCCTGTTTCCATAATACTTAATGGATAATGTTTTTGAACATCCAATACCTATAAAAAAACAAATTCATTCGTATCCTGTGATTCTTTAAAATACATCTTCCTTTACTAATCCGATAAAACACTTAGTATCAGAGTATAATACTATGTTTCTACTACTTAAGTTCGTTATTATTCTTAAATTTAGAAGTATATTTATACAGCGAGTAATGCGAAAAATTTATAAAATATTAAAAACCTGCACAAGAATACCAATTGACTTATTCGATTTTCCACGTATCATTCTATTATGAGATAATTATTAAAATTATAAATAATAAAGTTTTTATAAATGACGTGGTAAGTATTTCACTGTAAATAGTAACTTGTAAGTAATTACTTGATTTGGCCAACCCAAACATGAAATTGGCAATAATGCAGAAGAAAACCAAGTATCAAGAACATCATTGTCCTGCTGAACCCAAACGTGATTTCCATACTCTTTAATAAAATATTTTAAGGCTTCATCTTCGGATGCTGCCACGGTCCAAATTTTTAAATAATTTCGTTTATGATAGTATGCAGGTATTTTATGACCCCACCATAATTGTCTTGAAACACACCAATCTCTAAAAATATTTCCTCATTTAAGTTTGAAGAATCATGTTTGAAATTGTAATATCGGACACAATGAAAATCATCGTTTACAACTAATTTGAATAAATTTAACTTTATTGATAATCCTAAGATTCATAGATTTATGTAATATTACCGATAATTGGTGTCGGTAAGCCAATCAAACCACGTGTCATTATATATCGAGGGATTAAGCTTCAACGATCCATTCTTAACAGCTTCAAATGCTCGTGCAGCCATATCCTTACAATTGATAAACCATTGTTCTCGCAACAATTGTTCTATAATATCTCCAGTTCGCGAGCATCGCGGAATTTGCATATGATGTTCTTTCACTGATTTTAAGGCATTGAGGCTTATCAACTCCGTTAATATACTTTCCCTTGCGATAAACCTTGGTAATCCCTATTCATATCACATATTTATGTTTCTTTCTACATCAATGCAATTTATCATTTTATTAAAATAAAAATATCTCACCTGATAACGACCGGCCTCTTTGGTTAATTTGCCATCTTCGTTAATGACTTCAATCATTTTTAAATTATGTCTTTTAGCAATGCTGAAATCCAACTTATCGTGGGCAGGTGTTATTTTTACGATCCCTAAAGTAGAATGTCAAGTACCTTATTTGTTTGCAAATTTTAATAATTATTTGTCAATAGAGGCATTTAGAAATTGTTTTGAACGCATAAATCACGTTTGAAAAAGTCTATTTTAAATAATTTGCATAAAATACCTGTGCCAAAATCTCTTTTCACATTTTCGTCAGCTATCACAGGTAAAGAAGTTCTCTTTAAAGGATGCCATACCTCCTGACCTATAAATTGGCTATATCGTTCATCGTCTGGATGAACTGCCAGAGCTACATCGCCTGGTAATGTTTCAGGCCTCGTTGTTGCGACCGTTAACTTTTCGTCTTTAATTTAAATTTTTCGTGTAAAAAATTACATAATATAAGAGAATACTATTGTTATAATGTACCTGAATTTACTAAATCATACGAAATTTCATAAATTTGTCCGAAAGTAACCTTATTATTATAACCAGGTACTGAAAGTTCTACTTTGCCGGTTACAGTCTCCAATTCTACCTCTATATCAGATAGAGTACTACCTAAGGCCGAAGACCAATTCACTAAGCTTTTATCTCTATATAAGAGTTGCCTTCTATTTAAAGTGATAAATGCTTCTGTAACAGCCTTACTGTGATGCT
Source organism: Ceratosolen corneri (assembly GCA_030522565.1). Lineage (NCBI taxonomy): Eukaryota > Metazoa > Arthropoda > Insecta > Hymenoptera > Agaonidae > Ceratosolen > Ceratosolen corneri. The sequence goes on along the minus strand of JAPYYT010007659.1, from coordinate 8,265 downwards.
AAAATTAATATAATTCAAAAATTGGCAAAAATTTTCTATCTTTCAAGATAAATGTAATTTTATACGCACCGCATCCATTGTAAAATATTCCTTCGACCAATCTACACTTGCTCCTAAATCTTTCAACTGATCTCTAATCATTACGCTTTTATTATTTTTCCATTCGTTTATAAATGCAAGAAATTCCCTTCTAGTCAAGTTATTCCTTTTGATATTCTTCGTTTTACTTAAATACTTTTCAACTACAGCTTGTGTAGCTATACCGGCATGATCGAACCCTGGAATCCAAATTACTGGAATTCCCTTCATCCTGTGCCTAAGCATAATAAAATGTAATAGATTTTATCACATTAAATTATTGCAATAAGTAAATATTTACCATCGTGCTAAAATATCTTGAACTGTCACTGTTAAAGCATGACCCAAATGTAAGGTCCCAGTGACATTCGGTGGTGGCAAAATCATTCTATATACCTCATCCCTATTGTGTGGCTGAAAAAATTTATTTTTCTCCCAAATTTCATACCATCCTTGCTTAGTGTCCGATGCATTATAATGAGTAGGAAAATCTAGGTAAATTCATTATTCATTTATTATTTTATACTTATTTTAATTTAAATGGATAATTTTGTTTTTGAACAATTTAATTAAAAGATTTACCAATTAGTCGTTCGGGACAAACAATATATCTTCTTACAAATTTTATACTCCCGAATTCTCTTGCTTTATATACATACATTATAAGCTATCCAATTAATATGATATTTCAAGTCTCTGTTAAATGAAATATACAGTTAAAGCAAGTTATATTATTTAAACTGGTGCGATAATGTATTCCAATAAATACCGTTTAACCTAGAATATTCTATTTTGAGAAAAAATTCAACATAATCGAATTTTATGCACCAGAAATGAACCAGAAGATACTAAGGTATATATATAAGATATAAATAAAAATAAATTGACCACGTTAGTAACAAAGTTGCAAGAGCATTAATTCATAGATTAGAGACTTTAAAATTTATAGAGGAAGATCCACCGCATCACGGCCTGCTAGCAAAGTTTTAAATTATATGAAACTAAAATATCAATCCGCTTATTTTCAAAACGTATTTATTTTCTAAATACCTACCGAATATTACGATTTTTTTATAATTTTAACGTCCCATAATTTTGTCAAGACGAAAATTTGTAATTTACAGCACTACTTACTACATAAGAGTATTATTAAAATATAATTGTTTGAAATTATTCTTACATTGTCAAAAGTACTCTCGATCGATCCTTATTTACTTAGTCTAAAATATTAATAATAATTTAATGCATAGTTGTAATTAAAGAAACAGTATTGTAACCTAAAAAAATTTTTAAACTATATTGGACTATTTCAATACAAGTCCAACTATGAATTCCGTAATCCCATATGCAGCTGATATATTTAAAAATTAAAAAAATAATTCATTCCAATAATGCTTAATTCACCTTTCGATTCAAAGGACTATTTAAAAGAATAATTAGAAAATATATAACTAATTAGTTCATTTAATTTCATAATTTTTACCCTCACAAATCACCAATCTTTTAAAATTTGTCTCTTTACCGAAAAAACTCTGGAGCATTTAACTGCACATAAATCGGAAATTCGAGCACGTAGTTAAAGAGAAACATTAAAATTACTATTTTTAGCTTCGAATTTGAATCTTCGCGGCTTGTCTGCGATACCGAAGCTCCTGCAGAGACACGCAACACTCACACGCACACACGCAAAAACACCACCTGTGTGTGCGTGTGTGTAAAACGCATGCGAGAGGCTATTGCGCTAGAAAGTGACAGTAGTCATGTTTAGGCAATTTATTGCTTTATAGCAGTAAATTGTAGTAGCTGAGGAATGGTTATAAGGAAACAATATATACAATCATGGTGTATCTACATTTTCCATCTAATTTAACGGAAGAGGAATTAATGCTACAAGCCAAATATAATAAGCTGAAAAGAAAGGTATTTTTTCTTTAGCAGAATAGCTTTTATCACGTATTTCTTGTAAACTTTAGGTTATGTTTGATTGTTTACATCCCATGTTTCCTCTTGCAGACAATAATATCGTATGATTAATAGTAAAGCGACATATTTGTGGAATTTTCAAAATTGTTTTACAAAATTTTTTTTTCAATTCCTTAGAAAAAAGCACTACAAGATTTAAAATCACCGAAACCAGAGCCAGAACGTGTACCTCAGACTCCTAAGCGCCCAACAGAAGCCAGAGATGCTCGGGAAGTTGCAAAGAAGTTAATTAAATCGGGTGTCATTACCGCGCCCAAGACACCGAAACGTCCAGAACAAGCATTTAAAAGACCTAGAGGCTTGGAACGAAAATTAAATAGTACAGACAAGCTGGTATCGTCCTATCAGCCATTCTCAGCGACGCAACCAGAAGAAGATGATAGTGAGCCAACGAGACCAAAAGTCAAAGGTCTTTACGATAGTTTTGTATCGGCTACTGATACCGCCGACAGAGGAACTGCTGAAAAGTCAGTAACCGCCAAACCAGAAGTAAAATCTATCAAAGGCAATACAATATTTGTTTCCGGCTATAAAATATCAGAAGATTTTTTAAAAAAACATTTTGCTACATTTGGCAACATTGTAAAAATAACAATGGAAGCTGAGAAAAAGTAATTATTAATCAAATTAACTTGGAGAAAAAGTAATTATTAATCAAATTAACTTGATATTTATTTTAAAATAAATGTTTACTCATTCAAATAATTATTATTATAGTGACTTAAATGATAAATGTCCGTATTACAACTTTTTATTAAATGTAAAATATCTTTAAGGCTATAATTAACCAATTGTTAATAATAGATTGATAAATTTATTTACAATTTTCTCTTAACTTAAATATATCTTTATATTTAATAGCTACTGTTTATTCGGAAAAAAATATGTACTACAAAATATGAAAAGTAAATCAATTATAATTAATGCTAATAATTTGGTTACTAAAATAATATTATTTATAAAAAATAAATAGTTTTAAACTCTTGATTTACAAATTATATTTAAATAAGCGAATCTTTAAGTAAATTAATGCTTTGAATTTAATATTTATTGAAACCATATGGAATGAGGTGCAGCAGATAACAAATTGTAAAAATGAAAGGTCTAATATTGTTTATTATAAGATTACATTAATTTTTACGAAAACAATTGCTTCACTTTATCGATCATTTGTAAACTCAAGTGATATGTAACTTGGGATTTAGGTAGTGCTCTGTTAATGTAACTTTTATACGTCAACAGGGGTTTCATAACTTTCGAAAAACCGGAATCGGCCGAGAGATCTATAAGTGAAATGGATGGAATAATGGCTTCGTCGATTCAGTTGAAAGTTTCGATGGCTCGAAGGCAACCAGTGATCGATCCAATAAATGACACGACCTCTAGTTCAATGTGGTCCTCTTTAGCGGCAAGTTACATGCAAAAGAGTAGCCATAAGGATAAGCGTAATGTCATTATTTACGATGATGATCTCTTTATCTAATTGTAAAAATGAATATAATTATAGACACTAAGCAGATAGATAGATTTATTTAAATAAAATTTTGAGAGAAAATAAAATGTTAAATTTTATACAACTTCATGTTTTGCGATTTTAATCATGAACTAACTTTTAATGTGTAATGTACTATATTTTCTTGTGAAATAATTACATAGGGCATGCATTTAATAAAATATAGTTTTTATATGAATATTGTTAATATGACGTGCTTTTTCTTTTAAAAATGAGAAATAATTTTAAAACGATTGAAATAAATGACGATATGTAAAATATGATTAAAATGCTTTTTAAAATGGATGAAACAGCGAATGTAAAGTTTCTTTGAAAATAAAACAAACTTGTCCCTGATTTTTAGTGCCCTTATGATTACACGTGAGAAGCATTATCGAGGAAGTTTTCGTTCAATAATCGAAGAAAATAAATCTAATATACATTTTCAGTTTATTTAAACGTAAAGTTTGCATAAAATGCTCTTCAAAATATTCTTTACATTTCATTATCATTGGCATTATCAGGCAATTTGGAGGCTAATTATTCACTACGTATTGAGTACTGTTGTTGATGAGTGACAATGCATAGCAGTTGGTGTTGTTTGATGATTTATGGTTTGAAGTAAAAAACGTAGAATTGTGTGTAGGAAGTTCACTCGTAAGTTTATTGGGATCTGAAAAGTAAATAGACAGGGAACATGTTTTAAAAGCTTTCAAAAATATTTGTGATATTTATTAAGATCTTTTCAATGTGACTCAACAATATGATGATGGCTCGGTAACAATTTATTGGGAGATTTGTCATTCTCATATAAAATCATTATATTAATATATTAATGCGCGAATAATTTTACATGGTTATACGTATGTCTAAATTAAGAATAATTTCATTGATATTTTCTAACCCTTTGAGTTGTTCATTTTTCATTTATGGCCATTCGTTGTTCTATTAGAGCCCAACGTGCATTCATTTCACATACAAACTGTGTGTTCTCAGACTATATTTATTGCATTTAAAGGAAATCCTAAGTGGACTTTACGCACTCGTAAGGAATTGATTTTCAGCGAATTTTTTCCATAAAAATGGTGACATTTTCAACACTTTTACTTTCAACTTTAAGCTAATAAAGTTGAAGAAAATAAGGCCATTTTATAGAAATAGCATACGTGTTCATTTGCTGTACCGTACTTACTGATAATTGCCGTTTCGCGTTCTTATCGAACAATCATTTTGAAAAATGATGAAATTTCTGTCAACAACACCGCTCTCGTAGTATTTACGCTAAAATTCATGTTTTTTTTTTAATTTTTAATTTTTTTAAATTCCTCGGCTCTTCTCCAATCCTTTAAACTAATTTCAGATACAAGCGAATGCAGTGTATTGCATTTATTATCCATGCGTGTCAAGATATCTATCACCTCTCGACACGCCAACTAACATTGTCTGCATAACGAAAGAATTTCTTTACAAAAAAACACAAGAAAAAAAAAGGAACGCAAACAACTATTGTACGTTCTATTGTTTTAAAAAATCTCGGAGCGTATATTATAATTGGAGATTACTTTAAGAAAATCTGTTGTCGCATTAATTGTAAATGAAACCAGATAAATTGCTCAACCGACATGAGATGAGCGTACTTGGGAAGGGACGATAAAGCAATGAAAATTCTACCTCTTGTACTTTCCAGGGGCAAGGATCATTGAACATAAGCGACCCAAAGGGTTATAAATAAATAACGGCCCGAGCTCTCGCAAAGCCTCACTATACTTACGCTCGCTTAAACGATTACTTTGGTGGATTGAAGTAGTCCCAGTGGTGGTGGTGCGTCACGGACCTCGGAGTGCAGATGCAGAAGATGATGAGGCCGGCTATGAGGATGAGTAGGGCGCACATCGCTAGCTCGATCCGTCGCACTTTCTCCTCCCCTCCGGCCGTGTCGGACTGGCTTTCGAATCTAGAAACTATAGAATCGACAAAATGCCTGAATGAGCGAGTCCCGGCAAGACTCAACGCCCTGAACAATTGCCCAATCATTTCGGCAACGCTCGGCTCTACGTCTACGACTGATTGCTGCTGTGGCGCAGTTGTGATGGCTGACGATAATAATGGCGGACTGACTAGTCTGAAAAACTCGGGGGGGATCTGGGATGTGTGGAAGGCTATGAATTTGGCTTGGCTGGGCGAGGTTTCGGGGGAGTTGGTCGCCGGCGATGACGGGGCTTGGGAGCTTTCGCGCGATGGGTAAGGTGGCGATGGCGGTGATGGCGTTCCCTCGTGTTCCGAGGAGGAGTACGATATGACAGCACGTTGGGGTTGGACTTCGTTAGATGTTATGTGTTTGATTGGTATGCTGTTGTTGTCCAGTGTCGCCGGTGTAATTATACTGTCGGGTGTTACCGAAATCACGGGTGGTAGTGACTTTACCGGCGATGCTGTTTGCCTGAGGGCACCGGGGACACTGCGACTCGGCGACGGGGATCTCGACCTTGAGATTGGCTGGGGCCGATCGTCGGTGACTGCTATCGGCCGCTCGGACCTCGGCTCGTCCGAAGCTTCGGTCGGACGCTCGTCAGTCGCCGCGATCTCCTCCGTCGTCTAGGACATTGATTGTTTCGCTTTGATTAATGGCCTACCTTTGCCAAAAGCTAATGCCAGAGGATTCTTTGTATTGACTGTCGTGTTCCGCGATGAAGATTTTAAACCGATATAGCGAGGATCATGCCTTATATTAATCGACGAGCCGTCAATGCAAATAATCCTTGGTCGACCTCAGCGAGGCCGGGACTCACCTCGGTAAGCGATGCCGACGCTATTGGGACGTCGTCCATGGCAGTGAGGTCAGTGGCCGAGGAGGAGCGTGGGAGGACGGTGCGGCCCATTTCCACGGTGGACTCCTTCTCGTTGCTCAGCGGCTGCGCCATCAGCAAAGGCGAGCTTTCCCGCAGGAACGGCCGCCTCTCGACCTCCACGTCGACCTCCCCCGTGGCGTCGATCCTCTCGCTACTGGGGCCGGTGCACGCGTCCTCCATTACGGACTGGGGACGCGATTGCGACTGAGCGGCCGTTACCGCTTCTGCGATTAACGAGAGGCCGATTAAGGGATTTGGATTGAGCGACTGGGGACACGAACGAGGCACGAAACTCGCAAGCTCTCATTGTCTCAAGCTATTCTCACGGTTTGGCTAAACTATGTTGATCCAACAAATCTCTATCTCGAACGACTGGCGAATATAAATTGCATAGGCAGACAAAGCAGCACTGCACATTCATGGCACACGAAACTCCCATGGGGATTTAATGCCCGAGCAGTGGTAATTGCAGCTAATGGGAATTTATCATGGAGCTTGCGTAGTTCCGTAGTGGCCTTTGGCTTTCGAATCCCATCAGAATGCCTTAACAGTCATATCTTGTATGCTCATCACCTAATTGATTTCTTATTGATATGAGTTCCTGGATGAGCGAGGGGTGGACGCCGCCCCCGGCCTCGCCCTTACTCGACATCTCGGTCGCGGAGACTACGATGGCGTCGATCTCCGAGGCTGCCACTTTGTAGGCCTCTATTTGCGAGACGGTCAAGCGATCGACTTTAAGATCGGCCACTTCGAGGCTGGGGATCTTGAGTGGCTGCTCGGTTGAAAATAAGGCCGAGCGAATGAGATCTAACTGGGACGGGTCGAGTCGCTTAAATTCCACGGAGGACGCTACCTTTTGCTGGCTTCCTCCTACATTGGAAAAGCATTAAGGAATCTATGAGATTTAGCTCAGTGTACATTACGGTTCACGAGCCATACAGATATTCGGACCGAATTGGGGAATAATGATTTGGCATTGAATAATGAATAATAAAGTTGGGAAAATGTCTCCCAATGGAATGCCGAATCGACACCAACCTGTGTCCATAGCTCGCCGCGGCTCGTTAGTGTCCCTCTGCTGCGCAGTGTCCGGAAGTGGTGGAATCGTCGGCATCAAGGGCGTTGCACTTCTCGTGCTGCTGTAACTTCCTAGCGTCGGACTTGGAATCCTCTCGGTGCTTATGTAAACCTTGGTCGAGCCGCTTCTCGAGGGTGCGACCACGAGCTTGGCCGAGGTGATTTCCTCCTCGATGACGAGATCATCGGGCAATGGATCAGTTTGAGTCGAGGCAACCGTTTCCGAGAAGTCAGGAGTGATCTCCCGCACCGGGCTCCTGCGAACTTTACGATGGCGGGGAGGTCGGGGCGGCGCGGGCAATGGCCGTCCTTGCACTTTAACAACGACCTCACCGCTCAGTAGGTCCTTGTGAAAGTCGTCGTCGTTCTCCAGGGAGTAATCGTGATCGATAAATGGCATCGATTCGCTGGATTTTCTGACCGGAGATCCAAAATGTTGGCAATTAGTGTGCAATTTCAATAATGTTACGTAATGTTCGTAATGTTACGCGTGACTCGGCTTCGAAGCTTTGAAATTTCTTTAACCGTACTACTCGTCACATTAAGCGATGACTAGACATTCACACTGCCATTTTCCAAAATACCAATAATGCTGCTCCACTCTCGATAAATTTGAAATTAATTTTGTGCACTAACACGAAAGGCTCGATCAATGTAGATGAAATTATAAAGGCCTCGGAGTAATATATCTTTTTAATTTGGTCAACATTTTCAAATAATAAAAATACCGAGCTCAAAACTCTCAGAAATTTATTCAACCGTTGAAAATCATAGAAAAGTTGT
>JAPYYT010007646.1:0-14946 GCA_030522565.1 Ceratosolen corneri | reverse complement strand
CACTGATGAATATGTAATAGAAAATATAGATTTTACCAATTTCTTTTTTGTCGACTAGCGGCAATCGATGGTCTCATAATCAAATTGGATAATTACAACACAAAATATTGAAAATAAATAATGTTATAAAAACCTAAGTGTTGGGAACTTATCAGATACTGATTTATTTATCATATATTAATTTATAAAATCAATATTTTAATAAAAATTTTGTAAAAAAATTAATTTTTATTTACGAACGTAATATAACTACTGATCGCCTTTGTATTTTTATTTCATATTTATCAATAATTAGAAACATCTGAAAGAAGAGACTCGGTTTTTTCAAATAATTTAAAAATTTATTCGAATATTTTATACAATATAAACGAACCATGATTATATATAGATTATTTAAAGTATATAAATGAATATTTTATTTAAAGGTCTTATTTGACGAAGGTAGCACGTAATTTATAAATGCTTAGACTCATAACAATTAAATTATTTTATGCCATTCGATACAAGGTGAACATTAGAACATGAATATCTATTTACTTCACCTTAAATAATTACACCTACTAAAAGTCATTCCAACGTAAATTAAGAATCAGTCAAACCTATAATTAGCAGCTATCGCACCCCCACTACTTATTTGTCAGTTTTACATTATATTTCAAAATTTCAAGTGCTTGACAGCACAAATTATAACGAAAATTGTTTTTTGAGAATCTATCTACATTTTCAAATAAAGTTAAATGAAAATTTTCCTTTTTTCCGTTTCTTACATGCACTCTCATACTCATACACACAAATGTATGCGTATCCTTTAATGTAATGCAAGCGCAACTCAAATGCGTCAGAATAAGCAAAGAAACACTGCGACACTTGAATGAATTGCTTTACTTACGTGATAGTGAACTCGCCTTCAAAGTGAAGCATAGACGAAGTATACTCGTGAGAGAGATGAAGAAAAACAGAAAAACGGAAAAAGCGAGAGAGAGAGAGAAAGAGAGAGAGAGAGAGTGCGCGCGCGCGTGTGTGTGTGTGTGTGTGAGGGCAGGAGGGGGAAGAAAGGAAGGACAGAAAATATAAGTTCAAAAGAGAAACTAATGCATATATGAGTATAGGTCGAGACTTGCCATGGCTCAAAGCATTTTTCAAGCTTGAAGGAAAAGATTGTTGTATTCAATAGACAACGACGAGGATGTACCGTCATCTCAAATTCAACACTCGTCATTCAACACTCGCAAATTCAAATTTTAATCTTTCATAGATTTTAGGTAGTAATGACTATTAACAGTGCATATGCTTTTTTGAATATTAAACGGGGATGATGTATATAATTTTTCATCAATTTATCAGTCTCAATTCATCTAGAAATAAAACATTATTAAAACTACTAAAGGGATGTTATTTTATTATATGGTATATGTTATAAGTCATACCAAAATGAGGGTTTTTTATTATTTATATTTAGTATATTTTATAGTATAATAATTTTCATCCAACCAACATGAGAGAGCAATTGAAGAAGTGATTTAAATTATAAACACATGCGATTACTGCCATATCCTGATATGTACGTTAACGTGTGTATGTTGATTTTGAAAATGGTATGGGCCTACATTCACACATTCTTTCATCTTTTTAATATTATTTATTTCTATAATTTTTTTTTAATGATTGATTATGTAATGTTAAAAGATGTACTCAAAAGATTATATTTCAATACTGATGTAATTATAAAATTATACAAGCTTTTGTTTTACATTTTTCAGGTAAGACAAATTTGGCGCCTACTGCGGTATTTGTTACGATAACTATGTGAGTTAACTCATCATTTTCTACATTTTTCGATATTTATTAATATAGTAGCCATAATATTTCAAGAGTCTCACAATGCTTTTAATTACTACTCTAAGATAAGTTCATTCAAATTCTTTTGACAATACCAATACAAGCACTCTATATAAATTATTATTGTATATAATGTTACGCAATAACATTTATTACGTCACATATAAAATACTTTTATTATATTTTCATTATGAATAATATTTATAGCTGGTTAATAATTCAATTAATTGTTTTTTTTTTTTGTTATAAAAACCATACTTCTGCATTTAGCTTAATAACTTTCTATTTTTATACCTATCAATCAAATTTCAGATTTATTTTTAGTCGTGCAATAGATTGTACGAGATTGAAATTCAAATAAAGAAGTTATATAGTAATAAAATAGGTTGTTATGTTATTTATACTTATTTTATGTGAATTATTACTAATTAGTAGCAATTAGTATTACTATGTAAATCATTGTTCGCAGTCTTCTAAAATCTTTAAGCAACATAAAGCTCGCAATTTGTGTTGTCATAACTTATATTAAAATTTCTCTGAGATACGAAGGTCGTACACACCTGCTTTCACGTAAAATGCGGTAAAGTCAATGTTTTCCACGGTCAGTTGTGTAATCTCTTTTACACGCCTGTACACGACTCTCGTGTAGATATTCCCCTCGATATCGGTCTCAGGGGACCACCATTGACCCACAGATTTTTGTGTTAGGAATCCGAGTGCTGGTATACACATAACGGAAAATTCATATGGCAATTCCAATGGGAATTGTTAAGCTTACTAAGTGCAGAGTACACGTACAGTCTGCTCAAACGTTCCCCTTGTACTTGGAATGTTGCGGTCAGTTTCCAAAAATACATAGCGATATACGCCCTTTCGCTCGCAATAAAGCTTGAATTATTTCATTTTTAATTATGATTATAAGTAAAATTCAATTTGCTTTATATTAAATTTCATTTTTCAATTCCTAAAGTAAACCAAGAAGAATACACTCATGCGCTAATGTTACTCTATTTCATGATTTATTTATATTTTATAAACGAATTTTGATATTGTTAGTTGCGAATCATGTTCATAGTTAATAAATAGGTAAATTGGAGGTTTCCTTTTTGTATTTTCCTCTATCGTCTAAAGACAATTTTTATATGTATTTGAAATTCTATAGAATCGTATTAATAACGGTGATTTAAATGCACACGTCAGTTTCAGATTCGTTCACGAAACATAAATAACAATGAATTTTTAAATCATAAATTGTTATTGATAATCCAAATGTAAAACTCAAAGGTAAAAGTCTGATCGCTATTAAAATTTCAAAAGGGAAATACTTTTACATACACCTATATTTTCTATTTAAAACACTGTTAACATAAAATATTACAGATATTTTTATTATATAGCAAATTCATAACAAAGATACTTGTTAATTTCAAAATTAGAGAGTGTTAAATTCGCGCAATAAAATATTGCTTTTATAAATGCACAAAATCAAATACCGCAATTCAATTAATTCATTAAACTTGAATAATTAATACTGAAATCTGCATACGCACACACCCGCGCATATACGCGTGCGCGAACGCACACGCATGTATAATGAATTTATCTCAGTGCTCGATATTCATTCCATTCAAAGGATATTTGCGCATCGCGCATGTTGTAGAAGAAAAAGTGTGAATGAAAGTATTATTCGTCGTGATAGTTTTTTCCAACCTTCTGAGTCAAACGATAAATTACCGGACAGAATATCTACATACTTACAATAAAAGAATTCAGTCGTTGGAATATTTTTCAGTCGACGCTGCGCTTACGGCTGCTGGGCATTGTCGCAAGATACATTACATTCACCAGCAGAAAAGAGATTATCATAAGCACCCTATTCTAATAAATAGAGATATGCGTACGACAGTTGAGCCCTGAAATGCGAACGAGAAAGAGAGCGAAGGCACCGAGGGGACGAAATTAAGAGCTCCGCTCGTTACTGCTTTCCGTCCAATGTTTAACAAAGCTTCATTCGATTCATTCTTATACATTATGAACGCGGTGCACATGAAACACCGTTCAGGACGCATATGCAAATGGCCGGTGACAAATGATCATGTTATTTTCGCCGCCAGCCACGTCCGGCCTGTGTTTCGCTGATACACAGACCAGTGCATTGTACGATGCCTAGAAGGTGTTGAACCTTTTCCCCCATTTAGCTTTATGATCGGCAGCTTTGCTTCCCTTTGCAAATAATCTAGTATCATAACTATAATCCATAATTATGAGATAAGATAATAGGAAGCGAGTAGCAGGCCTCGTTCTCTAAAAATAATCTCCATAACTGTTAGTGTTATTTTTAAACTTTGAAGGGAAAACTTTGAATAACAGTATCACCTAACTGAATAAATGTAAAAATTGTTTTCAAATAACGAATGCTTCCCACGTAAATTGCACCAGCTAAATGAATTTCTCTTCATTGAAAATTTATCCTAGTCTAATACCATTGAAAGTCTTAAATATGGACCGAATAAAATAAAATTTTTTTCAATATCAATTAACTAAAGCCGCCATTGATTTATTGTATTATTTTCAAGTACTTTCTAGTCAATGGCAAAACTAACTGAAAACGGAGATCGATTTCGCGCTTTCGCAACCCATCGTTTGCTCTGGTACTCGGAAAACGATCGACCCACATCCTCGACAACGTACGCAACACTCGCATTCTTCTCGGCCTCGTCGTGCCGCGCCACGTAAGGCACCGTCACCTTGAGTGCAAATAAATCTGCCGGCGGCTCTCATCAATCCCGAGCCCAGTGCAACTTTTTGCGTCCAAGGAACAAAGGAGGCACGTGCACGCGCAGAACTGGGGAAATCGTTAGCTCGTTGGGGCAGCCACGTGAGCCTGATCCGTTATTAAGATATTGGCTTGAGCTCTTCGCGCGAATCTATATCGTCTATCGGCAGTAGTGGCGGATCTCGTCGGCGACTTTCTCGCTGAGGCAGGCGATAAGGATGGCGACTACCTCGATAGAACGATCGAGTCAGTCGATCTCGTTGCGGGCACTGTTGCTTCCGAGCAGGAAGAACGTTGCCGATTCGCTGGATTGGTAGCGGATCCATTTTCAAACGTAATCATCAATCGTGCAAATATATGGACAATTTGAGTTGCGGTAATTTGCTATATATTGGGGGGAGGGATCCCTAATACTCACTGCGACGCATTACGGATGCTCAACAAGTATATGGATTCAAATTAATAATTGCACTTTGCGGAGGCAAATAGAAGATGCGAGTGCCACTTTACGAGATAGGAAAAAAATTTCGAGAAAAAATTCTAATATAGTCAACTTTTACGAGAATTTCCGAGCCATTATCTCAAATTAATATGAGAGAGAGAGAGAGTGAGAGAGAGAGAGAGAGAGAGAGAGAGAGAGAGAGAGAGAGAGAGAGAGAGAGAGAGCCCGCGCGTGTGTGTGAGGGAAAGCGGGGAAGACCGAGGCTGAAATTGCGACTGGAATATTTTTAACGGTAGGCGACTCCCTTACGGAGTCAATCGACTGTTTACTCTCGCTAATATTTGCAAAAGTCAGGTGTTATGTAGCTGAAGGTGGCCCTATGTGCCTCTTCCGCCGTACTTGTGTAAACTAGTCTCGCTTCACCTCTTCGTTTGTGTATGCACAGAAATGTGCTCTCCACATGAAGACCGCTCAATTATCCATTTACACGCTTGGCAGACGTTACGTGGCTCGGTTAATGGGCGTAACACACGCTTCTGTGTGAGAGTACCAATGTTAATCTGCACCGAGAGCCTACGTACGTGTATGAAGGCCAGCGAATCGCGCGAATACGATGCTTAAATGGCTATTAGGTATATATGTTGTTTCCGATTCAAAGAGATGGAGAGAGAGAGAGAGAGAGAGAGAGAGAGACAGACCGACGTACAGAAAGAGAGGCGAGGAGAGCAAAAACGCTTACAATTACGGAAAATTTGAATATATGTATTTGTCCGCTTAACGAACGATAAAAGCTACTACTGTCGTGCATTGTTTTACTTTGGTCCAATATGAAATGACACCGCACTTTTATACAATTGTACAATTTAACTGTAAATGTATGAGACTACGAGAAAGTTATTGCAATATTTGTCAGATAATTGTTTTAAAATCATTTGAAAAACTGTATAGTCTCCCAGACGTTACAAATCGAGTCAAAACGCAAATTTTTAGTATTAAATTTAGCATAAGTTTTAAAGATATTTATTTTAATTAATTTATCATGCATAACTATGCCAATTTATGAATATACTGTATTATTTATTAGTGTCGTTTAACTTTCATTTTAAATTGTTCCTTTGTTTTAGCGACAAATTATTTAATCGAATAATGTAAAAATCGTAATTCCATTTAGATAAATCGTTTGGCAGATGTGTGATGAGAGAAGTGGTGGAATAAGTAGTTTAAATGAGCACTTACTAAAAATCATATTCTTATTGTAATGATGTGCTAACTAACTGTACTAAAATACAGTTAAAAATATATGCTTCCATTCGATTTGGTCATTATATTAATTCAACTCGAATTATAATTGAAATGACCAACTAAATGCTTCTCGTACTCCTGTAAAATAAATGTAATAGACTGTTGCAATCAAGCAACTGCCATCGGTTACGTAACGAAAATTACAATATTATACAGAATCAATGAAAAAGTGGAGAACGATAGAGAGCGCGATAGCGAATGATTGGCGGGGCAGAATGGCGAGAGGAGGCAGAGTACTCGCCAAGGCAAATATAATTTCGGCAACTCTAATTATTAATGTTACGGCCTTCGCTCTCACGCATAAGTCGCCCGATTATCCGCCGTTGTCACGTGAATTCGAAAGTACAGCCCTTTATTTATCTCGAATTTTTTAAATTTAATTTTCCTCTTCGCAGAAGACCCGAGTAATGCGCAGGACGAGAATTGTGCCTTGGCTGGCCGCGCGCAAGCGCACTCCGTATGAATGAACGACGGAAGTCGCTATTCAGCGGGCTCGCTCGTCCGCGTTTCCGCCAGCGAAGAGTGCAATACACTCAAAAGTGAAATCCTTTTGCGGGACTATTGTTGGCGAGGAGGGTGCGCGAAGTCGGCTTAGCCGCCTCAGAAGCCCATTGAGTGCTAATTCAATGCCATTTGGAAAAATGAGAGCATTCTTCAATTACGTCCACAGTGGCCACTCCCTTGTCTCAACGCACTTATAAGGACTACGTGCTTCAACGTACCTGCGGATTTGTCCATATGGATGTGTTGGTGCTGGTCGCAAGCATTTCGCCCGCAATGCATCGCGTGGTTCGTCCGCTGTTCTTAAAGTCAGGGTAAACAGGGAGCGCTAATGTTGTAGTTTTAAATTAAATTCAAAGTGTAGGTGTTGACTTCTTATGACTCTGGTTTTCATAATTAGAATGTTGGCGTTAATTATTATGAGGTACATAAAAGAATTAGCACATAAGACTGCATAACACCTAATAGTATTATAAAAATCAATACATGTAATATTGTGTCGTACGGAAATGTGCGCTCTCAAAAGTTTTTGTTATAAGCTATTCAGTAAGCTTACAGCAACGAGAATAAAACTGATATTATATCATAAAACTTTGTGGAGTATTGGTTTGTTTAAATCCAAGAATGAGTTATTTGATTATACCACTGAGCCACCTCCCACTTCTTTGCAAATCGTATAATGTACTTACTATTATGTGTACCTTTGAAATATGGAAAGATGACCAGTGTGTTTCACTGTTTTTAATATTTTACACATAGTGAATAGGGTTCTTGAAAAATAAGCACTTGAAGATTATACTCAAATGGAGAAGTGAGTAATAACACTTGTTTCTATTCGTATTTTGCTGCGAATATCAATGTTTCGTTGTGATACAGATTACACGGTAAGATGATGGTTCCTTGTAAGGCGTAGGTTTATTACCAGGAAAGTGGAGTGTGTACTTTATTTCTTGAGAAACGACTTTTCAAAGAAATAAAAACAGCGGGGCAATATACATTTAGTAAGCTTGCCACTGTATTGTAAATTATATAAATTTAGTTGAAAATGATATTGATTTCTTAGATAGCATTTGTTTTAACAGTAATGCAATTACTAAGTTTGGGAGTAATTAATTAATTATTTAAGTCCTAACTTTCTCACTATTGCTAGAATGATCATTACTTTTTACTAGGCAAGTGAAAATTACTTATAATACTTACTTTTTCATTTCGATAAATACTGTCCGTAAGGATTCGTTGAGCATACTACATCTTTATGTTCTAACTCATTGGCTTGTATTTTACCTTTTAGGAATTTACTCTCAAATATTAATTAAAAATGTTCTCTTTTTCTCCTGTATTCAATTAATTTATAAGACCGAGTTGAACAGTAGCCGCAATTAAAAAGAAAGCAACCTGAGTAAATATGGAATAAGTAAGTAAATGAATACAGCATTTCTTCATTTGCATCCTGGTTGGTGGCTTTAATCCAGAAGCAAATAGACGGCAGAGCGGTGAAATAAAAAGTCCAGGACTCCATGGAGAAGGGTAATAAAAAAAAGGGAAAATCAAAGCGCAGGGTCGTCAAAGACGTCAGCATCAGAGTCTCGCCAGGAGAAGGGGAGACGCAGCGGTCGAAGAGGCGAGCTGCAGATAGACACAGAAACACACACACACAGTACAGAGATAGAGAGAGAGAGAGAGAGAGAAAGAGTCGGAGTTACGTACGGTTCGCATGAGTCTGGGTCAAGGGTAACGACCTGCTGCTCCCCCTCGGGGGCTGCTCGCATTCACCCCCGACCTTCTGCGACAAGAAACACCAGGAGGGGAACCGCCACCGACACGTACTTCGCAGTACTTACACGCAAAAGGAGGGACTGTGAATACGGACCGGCTCTGCATTCGCGAGATGCTGCGCCCAGCCAATTTAAGTTGTAGGAAGCGTCGGACTGGAGTTGGGTCGGGATTGTTCTTATTGTCGAGCTGCCCGGAGATTTAGACAAACGGGACCTGATACGGCTGAGCGAGCGCCTTCCCCGCGATACGCCGGATATTTCATTGTTGACCCCTCGTTTTGTTTTTCTCACGCCTGACCGACCGAAAGCGCCTTTTTACCAGGGTTCTGTTTATACGTAAGTAGCGGTAATTGAACGAACGAACGCTCTAATGTCTGGGCAAGGCGAGTCTTTTCTTTTTGTGACAACACCGATGCCAATAACGTATTATCGTTGTAGCCTTATTGTTTGGGTATTTGCATTAATATTAATAGGTGTGAAGTAGAGGAGATGCGGGATGATGTAAATGTGGGAAACACTAAGAAAGAAAGCAGCTTGACGCTTCACAGTATTGAGCCACGATAAAATCTTGTACAAGCATTTGTACATTTATTAGCAGAAAATGGCTGAATTTCAGAAAGGGTAAGTTTTATATGTTGGATAATGTACATAGGTATTTTCATGCCTTTAAATATTAAATGATCGAATTGTTTAGTGATGTCCATGTAGATATTTGCAAATAAGATAATTCTTATAATGAATAGTAAAATTTCTTATATATCATTGAATGGAAAGAATGTCATTACACTTTATGCGTATAATTGTCTGTTCTGTAGTTTTAAGGTGATGTTTACCGAGCTATAATCGTAGTCTTCGCTACTAGAAAAAATTTTTATGTGGAATTTTTTTATTTCTACACGATTCATCATGTAAAACGCTTTATAAAGATATGTATATATATATACAGAATTCAATTAAATTTATGAAATTCATTCTGCGTCAAATATAATCCATCACTTTAACTAAAATTTTATATTTCACTACTAAATACATTTGAAGAACGAGTGTCCATGGGAATTACAACTGTTGCTTAATAAAGATAATGATTTTATTATCATCAACATTTGTATCTTTTTCCATTTCAAATAGTTTATTTTGTTGATTTAATAAAGAAATGAACCTTTTAAATAATCTTGAAAATTTTAGATACAGATGCTAATATATATATTTTCAATGATAATAATATTAAAGGTACTCGAAGAAATCTCTTTTGAAGACATAGTTATTATTCTCTTAAAATAAAGCTCTTTTCTATATAAAACAAATTCTACTTTGAAGTTAGTTATCCTTAGTACCTTATTTAAGATTATTCTTTCATATTTAATATAATTGTTGAATATTACTAACGATGGTAAAAATAAATTTTTCAAATAAATAAATACATTAATATGAATAAAACTATAAATACATTAATTATGCAAAATGGCTTTACCTTCTTACAAAAGAAACTTCACAAAATGCTATTAAGCAAAATGAAAAATGAAATATTTAATCGATTTTGAATTAAATAAGATTGAATATTAAATACAGATCAAATTTTTCAAACAGTTGATAGAAAGTATTAAAATGATTATTTGCATTTGAAAATTGTCTACATTTTCGTAATAATTATAAGCTGTATTGTTAACTAATTAATTTGTTTTTAATTAATTATTTCATTCAAATTTAAATAAAAAAAACCACTGAAATGGTATTAAAAATGAGCTCATTATGTAAAACTTTAAAATATTTTCCATACGACTATAGGTAGAATAAATTTCACCTATATTTTAGGATGCTTATTTACAAAGTATTTTAATTACAAGTCATAAATAGCAATTATGCTAATATGACAACATACAGTTTATTCCAATATACTCGGCGCATAAAGATGAAATTGTTAGAATTTTTTCATAAATGCTGTGAAATCTAAATGTAGTGGAGTAATGAAAGCACGTATCAGAGAAATTCTCATTATCCTTACTTCCAGTAATAATATTATACCCTTGATATTCAGATTACAAAATAAGCTAATGAGTATCTCATGGTAATTCTGCCAACTGCCGTGCAGTCGAGTGAGAATTGTTCAACTTAAATGTTAAAGCTACTACTCTTCTAAATACAGTTACAATTACTTCTTATGGATGGAAATCCTTTGTGTTTTATATTTCTATGCCTCGTACTTCCTTAGACTAAAACATTATGACTATTGGTATGTTGTAATATATTTATTAGAAATTTAATATTAACTACAATCTATTATAAAATAAAAATTCTATTTAATTTCCTTCCATATCAATCTACTGTTATTAACCGTTATCTTATAGTAAATAAGTATTTATCATTGTAGCATTAAGAATTTTATATTATACCATAAATAGTTTATAATTCATTATGAAAAATAATTTTGAATTTTTGTAATTAAAGATAAATTTTATTGTTATTACTTTAAATTATGAAAATTTTATAGGCAAATAAAAAGAATTAATAAATTAATTATTATACTAATAAATACAACTAAATAGTTTCTTCAACTAATTCAATCGATTTGGATAAAATTGTTATAAATTAAAATAAAAATAAATTAAAAAATATTATAAGAGCAAAATATCCATTTCATAAAACGATGTGAAATTATTATTCCAGCGTACAAAAGAAATTGTGTGCAAAACTTTGTACACAAAATTTTGTATTATATTTTTGAAATATAATCTAAATGAGACTATACATAAGTTAATTAATGGAAATGAGGCTGAAATTTGGGTTTAACGTAGTCGTAATCAATAATAAAGCGAACGTTAAGGTATTTTGCAAATGTCAAATGATAAATTATGTAATTTTCAATGCTTAAACTATGTTCGATGTACATCTAATTCTTAATTCTTGAGATATGATTAGGATAGAATTCATTATTGAAGGGGCAAACTAATTAATAGAAAATTCCGATGACTTCACTTTAATTTAACAGTTGCGGCAATCCGAATGGAGAGCAGATTCAATTTGTCGTCACTTAAGTCGACTCACCGAAAGAATATAAGCATCCAACTTTATCAAGATATAGGTAAAAGTCTACTTGACACCTAATCCACACCGAAAAGTTGTTCAATCAATCTTGTCGTTTAAGAGCCCAATTCTTTATCGGAGCACACGCATCCGCTATTAATTTCAGAGGAAAGATGAAAATCCGCGACAGTAGCTGCCACGCCTAAGAAGCCGATAATCGTATCCTAATGATGTCCTTAGACGTTAGGTGCCGGGGAATCCGGCCGCGTTGGCTTGACGCTTTTTACCTTCCTTATTAATTAATTTTAATTACACTTAGTAGCCAGCGCCGTTGATTCGTCGTTAATCATCAATTATTACGTATTTCCCGACGCGCTCGTTCTCCGTGATAAAACCCGTTCTGTCTTCTGCACCACGGCGGCAGCTCGCTTCAACTCCTTCGGGGCGTCTTTTTGTCCAGCTATTACGCTGAAACCTGTAATCTCAGGGCCCTTCCGGCTCTTTTCACTTTGGTCCGGGTTCCTCGTAAAAAATAGAGAAGGAAAATCCCGAGCGGCTCGAGGATATTATTAATCGATCGGCCTCCTTGCCATCATTAACCGCTGTAAGCCTAATAAATGCGAGGAAAGATACACGTTGAAGTCGAGCACTTGATTTATATCTTAATTGTCAGCGATGTCGATATTCCGTGGCGAACGCTATCGCGTGTTAATTGCGGGCTCGAGGTTAGATTCCTATAGTAACTGCGAAATAGACGGCCGAATTAATGAATGCAAAAAATAAGTTGCCGTTATATACATAAAAATGATAAGAATGTCCTCAAGATTATAATGCCTATGACGATTGAGAATTATAATGGGGATAAATAAATAAAGTTTCCTCTACAAAACAGATATTTTCTGTTTACGCACAAAAAGTATTAATTTACTCATGTTTATATTTTAAGATATTGCTTGAACAAGCTACGATTAGCCTTAAAATCTGCCTTCATAAATCTCAATTTATTCGAACGAAACAACTTGGTTTTGCAAATGTATTCAAGTCGAAAGAGTATAATTATAATTAGTTTGAAGAATACGTCGCTAATTTTATTTACACTATAAACATTATATAATTTTACATTAATATGCAATCATAATAAAAATAATAATCATAATAACAATGATACTGCTTAATAATTCTTTTCATGTTTTCGTAAACATTTTATGTATACTAACAGCATTATAATTAGTACTATGTGGGCGAATTATACCACATTTAAATTTAGCCCTTGTGGAAACCTATCTCATAATGTACGCAATAAGAATAACTTCTTTTTAATCTTTAAGCACATCAGCATTGTAATATGTCTAGTAAAGTATTTGCTTGTTTAAGTGCGCAAGTGAGCGTGTGCGTGTGTGTGAAGTATTATCCTGTTGTGTAATTATAATTATTCTTATATAATTGCACAAATGTTATATAATATCCTTATATCTTAGTTGTTTGAAAGTGTAAAATAAATATGTCGTTATTTACTCAATATCGCTCTTTCTTTATGCGTGCCATTTTAATTATTTAAATAATTTATAAATGTCATATTTAATGTATGAAAACACGTATGTTTAACGTACGTATGTTTAATGTATGAAACTAATGTATGAAATTCTTACAACGACACTTGACAGGAATGGCATATGGGAATATGTACGGTCTTTTCTTCATTTTTCTCTTAAACTCGCATTAAATATGACCTTTGTTAACTAAGAATATGCTTCTACCATAGGTTATCACGAGTGCTATATAGATAAAAAAAATATAAATTAATATATTATATTCTATCAATGAGCTATTGTATATATAAATGGATTTCTAACCATTTTTTGTATAAAATAATGCATCAAATAATTGTTGCACTATACATATTTTAATTTTACAACATAATGTATTATTACCATCAATATTTGTCAAAATAAAAAGTAACAATAAATAAAATGGGGTCTATTTTTAAAATAGCTTGTATGCTTAACAAAAAAGGTCACAAATAAATAGCCTTGAAGTTTTTTTAAGAAAATAAAACTTTAGCAAGGAAACCTAAAGACGCGAGGAGAAAAATTCTCAGAAAAAAGGAAACCAATATGTATGTAGTAGGAAGTACTTGGCAAACAAAAATAAAGCGTAACCAAATGAACGTGGCAAAAGCAATTTTTGGATTGCATATATTTTTTGGCGCCACTGTGGACAAACACCTCATTACAATAGGTACGCAAAGACGAATGAAGAAGATCAAGATGACGATGTTTCTCGAGTAGAAAGAAAAGAATATGGAAAGTTTGCATTCGTTGGAATGCCATGAAGTGTTTTCTGTACTAATTCTGAAAATGTTTTGTTATGCTAGAGTCTTATGATAATAACATATTTCACCGTCCTATTCCTTAAGCAGAACCCCTTTCTTTCATAATAAAATAGAAGATGAGATTGTCTTTTGAATTTTATCGATTTAACTGAAATACGTTTTTAAATTTTGATTTGAATTTAATCAAGTAATTATTCAAAACTAAAATCTCGAGAACAGTTTAAAATCAAATTAAACACTTAACATAAACTAAAAAAACTAAGAACTTTTTTCATTATTATAACCAGCCTATATTCATATTTTTATATATCATTCTTTACTTAATAAAAGTTAGTCTTTTAAGTGAGTAAAACTAAAAACTAAATTTACAATATATATACATACATGGCTTATTTAAATAATTGCATAACCCACAAATATATTTCAAATATAATCTAAATACTACATTAAAGCGAATAAAAATAAGCTCAACGTCATGTAGTAGAGTGGCGGAAAAATATTGCATTAAGTATCATGCATTAAGTATTAGCATTGCAAACAATCGCCCGGTCCAACTTTTTCTTAATAGGAATCGCTGGCTCCCAATGCATTAAGTATAGCAGCACAATATTCACGATCTCATAACTTATCTTAAAAGATTAACCGAATGCTGTAGTTCGGTCCTTGTGGCAGCATAGAATCCGCAGAGCCGAGACAAAATTAAATCTTTCATCGATCAAGTGTGTGCCAGCCACCGAAAAGCATTTCCTCATTATGTTTCAGATAATGAGCTTCTGTCAAGTTTGAGCTCTCGCTGTGTTGGGCTTTTCTTTTTATTAACGAGTCCGAAAATGCCCATCAATTTGAGAAAACGTGCCAGCTTATGGCCGAAGCTCGAGGCCTCTCTTAGTCCTCGCTTCGTTTGCCCGTGTGAATTTTGAGACCACTCGGGCATGTCAATCTTTTACGAACTTTAGTC
>JAPYYT010007633.1:0-22940 GCA_030522565.1 Ceratosolen corneri | reverse complement strand
CTCTCTCTCTCTCTCTCTCTCTCTCTCTCTTATTTTAAAACGATTGTCCTTAGCTTTCTTAGGTACATGGACCCGAAACAATTGTTCTTATCCAGATATTCAACAATATTCATATATGTTGTACTACGACATATTCATCTACAACGTATTTGAATGCTAAATAACTTAAAAGTTATTTTCACCATACGAAAACTAACTTTATACACAAATTATAAAATACTCATTTGTTGTTGCTGCATTAGAAGAGGATGAATGGACATGGACATTTTACGTTAACATTTTTCAGGCACGCTTTCCTCCTGTTGTTTTCTATTGACGCATCGCCTCCGAGCCAAACAATCACTTTTAGTTAAAGTAACAATGATCATTGTTTCTTTTAATCGAATAATTAAAACATATGTTTTAGTGACTATAGTTTTGTCACGTAGACATGGCTTATTGGGCCTGGTTTGTGTTTGCTCTTTTGCAATTTAAATAAATTAGTAATTGAAAGATATTTTAAAGGAACGCACATTTTCCATTAGTTGCTTGAAGTTAAATTTATATCTTTACAATAAGAGAAATTAATTTAAATTATTTAAGTAATTCAGCGAGTAGTCTTAATCAACAATCTAGCCGTTGAATAATCCGTAAAATGTTTGAAGAATAAATAATTATTTTGGTACTAAATGACTGAAATTGCCGTGAATATATAAATAAATAAAAACGTCATAATTATGTCCGCGTGACTTTTTTTTTTTATTGAACGAATACTTTAAATACTTCATATAATGAATGTCTTAAAATTATTTAGTGAAAACTTTTTGCTTAAATATTAATACACTTATTAAATCTATGTGTAACACGAAGAAGAATTAAAAACAAATGAGTAATAAAAATTTCACACGTTAACACCTGAATAATTTTATCAAGCTTAAATAAAGCTATGCTACATTATTATTTTATTTCACCTAGAACAGAAAACAAATGCACTGAGTTTCGAAAATTTGCAGTTGATTGTCTGTTAGTTCGGATGCTCCTCTGATAATGATATTTACCTATTCTATCTAATATTAAGTAAATTTTTAAGCAATACATTATTACAAGGATATTAATCTTGCTGATTCTGCCATCTTCTGCTGACTTCGGTTGAGAACAAAACAAATGCGTAAGTATTTAAATGTAACTGCAACTGTACGACGACGTGTGCGTGGAAACTAAGGAGAAGATTAGCCCAGCAACGTTACATGATTAAAATGTAACAATTTGACAAAAGTCAATTCCTTGTGTACTGTAATTTCACTCTGAATTTTTCTTTATATTACAAAGGGAGCTTTTCCAGTCCGACATTTGAGTACAAAGTTTTGAGAAGATTATAGAAAGTTATTTCACAGTAATAAAGAACGAATTAACCAAAGATTTATCTTCTTTTTATATTGCGTCTTTTAGACTTTAGTAAATATATATTTATATATATATATATGAATTTACGATGAATGCGTGTGTATACTTTTAAAGTTTATTACATATTCGACGAAATCGCATGAAATTAATATATAATTAAATTTGTCTTTGATCTACGATAATATGACATAAAAAGTGAGTGAGATGACAATTGTATGCATAATATACAGATTGTCCTTGTCTGGTATATTTCGCAAGTGATTTAAAATTAAGGTCTCATAAAATTTCGTTAATAATGTCTTGCCGCAATATAATAAGCTAGCAAGTAGTTTGATTTAGGAATTTATAAAAAAATAGTTTTTATATTGTATGCTTTAGAGTTAAGATAGACATAATTTTTTAAAACAAATATTGCATAAGAATAATTAGTGGGTGTTTGTTAAATATAAAAACATGATATTAAATAATCCAATTCAAAAGCATTATTAGATATAAAAAATTTTGGTTGAAAAATAGGCGTTATCACGTATTACAATATTTTATTCGGCTATAAAAGCGTAATAATAATGCAATTATCGACAGTTGATTACTGTAAATGAAGTCATAAAAATATAAATAACAGATAAAAGAATGAATAAGCTATATTATTTAATAGAAAACGTAGAATTTAAAGCATATTAATCAATAATTCTGACCTTATCAGATTAAAAAATTCGAAAAAAACATTTAAATACACAGTAATTCATATACTCTATAAAGAAAACTTTAATTACATGAAAAAATACAACCTATTAAAGTAGCATTGAATATATATGCGTATTTGCGTATGTATGCATGTGTATGCATGTGTGTGTGTATATATATATATATATATATATATATATATATATATATATAAAATATCGATCGATGTTAATATTAGATAAATTAATATGGCAAAGTAATAATGCCCTATAATAATGAACGTTAATTTATAATGTTAGCTACCGAGGCACTAAAGCAAATCCATTGACTTTTGCCTACAGACTGCTCTGAGCACCTTAGAGGAGATGCAGCATAATCAGAGTGCGTATCAGCATGTTGGGCCAGGATCCGGAGGGGGCTCTGGGATCCCCCAGGAGCGCAGCCGTAGCATGGGTGTGGGACCGATGCGCTCTCGACCCATCGAAAAACGCCACGACACGTCGCCGTACAGTGGCGTGCCCTACCTTTCACCCCCGCTACCGGAGACTTGGAGGCGGACTAACTCAGACTCAGCTTTACACCAGAGCGCCAACGAGGCTTGTCAATCTGGCTCCTCTATATCTCATCGACGAGGTGCGTCGAGTGGTTGAAATTTGAGGGATTAGGAGGGTGGATTGGGGGGGGGGAGGTCGCTTTAGCATCTCCGATTGAGAACTGCGGTGCGATTCTTCCGATCATTTATTTCACGATATCTTACTCGTGTAATACAATTGTGTTTTCTTAACGATCTCTATGAGATATCGACTGAGTACGCGAGTTCCTCGCAAATTAGTGAATATCGTAAATCAATGAATTTAATTTGTCGTTTAGTTAAGTAGTAATAGCTTAGCAAGAATTTTCATTATTTTTTCAAAATATAAAGTGTATGAGTAATTTTGTCGCTAACGGTTAGGTGTTTATTTACAGCGGAACATAGAATTTCGTAGAAATCGAAAGCAGAGATTGTGCGCTATTATTATTCGTAGGCAATCGTTAAATAGAATGACCCGAGCTCTTGACAAATAACAAAGTAATTTCGTAACTTTGTAAAGTAACAACTTGAATGTAGCCAACCAATAAAACAAAGTTGCGCTTAACTTGAATAGCTCAAACGTGGCTTATCGAGAAGCGACAAATGCACAATTAGCCTTAATTATCTGTATACTCGTCTGTTATCGTTACTCCCTATCAACCTAGGAAATGCATTTTCGAGTATTCGAGTACATATCCGCTCCAACGTTCATCTATCCTTTTTCCCTTTTTCTTATAGCTTTTTGCATATGAGAGCCAGTGATGAAGCGCGTAGATTTACTGGCGCACGGGATCGCCATCAAAACGCAAGCATTCGCAGACTGATCTCGGCTGTGTACAGAACGTTAATTTTCGACGGTCTCAACTTGGCTGATAAGTCACAGCTGAAGTGTGGCTGCAGATCAACTCCTACGGCTATCAATGGACTTTATGTACGAGCCGATACGTTCGTCAACTTTTAATTCCGCGGTACGTTAGAATCTTAAGCGTTATTACCGTCGGCAACTCCGTACTTAGTTGAAGTTTTAGATATTGCTCTCTTCGGTTTGTGTTCCTACGACGCGTAAGCGACCTTTGCGTTCCTTATTTATATCGTGAACGACATCGCCATCAACGCTTCTTCTCTATTTATCATTACAGAGCAATTTGCTAGCCGTTAAATGCTTGCACTCACTCATTTTTCTCATTTGAATCCTCTATTTATATTGCCGCATTTGCGTGCTTGTTGCACGTATTCTAAATGCCAATCAATGCGCATGTCAAGTATTGTATAAGATACTTTATGTACAAATAGCTATCTCCATAAATGATTACAGAATTATTAATATTAAATAGATTGCGATCATTTTTATAACATTAAAATTACGTAATTAAGTGAGCGAAGGCGAAAGCTGTTAATAATAATGAATTTTATATTTGATAAAAAGTGCTGTAATCATAAGTGTATATAACAAGATAACACGTAATATTTACATAATAAATGAATATAAAAGAAAAGAAAAATGAAGAAGCGCATACAGGAACCATGACTGTTTCTGTGAAAGTTAAGCAGATTCGACAAAATATTTATTATTACAGTATCACTCAACAATTTATAATAAATGAATCTTTAATCATAAAATATGTTTTCTTTTGAGAATAGATCAACGAGTGCACGGGAGTTCCAGCAACGATAATCGGGATTCCCATCATCATCACCACCACCATCATCACAACCATCACCATGGATTCATTGAGCGACCGAGATCGTCTTGCGAAATGCCAAGGGTACCTGGGATAAAGTAAGTATTATCATTCTGTCTCATTAGTTGCCTGAACAAATAGAAATTCTATTTTAATATTTTCGGGCGACGTAGTCGCATGCTTCGAGCCCATTGAATTGCCTTATAAGTAAAGCTCACTATCATCTAAAACTCATTGCATTGTTATTAACTCGATATATTTAATAATATAAACGATGGGGAGGGGGGGTGCATCTAAAAAATTGTTCATTAGTAATTATGTAAGTAAATGTTGCTGAGTAAAGGTATGAAATTTAAAAAATGAGTTTGTAAAGGTCGTGAAGCGTTAATCACCTCCATAATATCGACTTGCGGTTAGAGTTATGATCGTATGCGTGAGCAATTATTAATGCTAATTGACAAAATTAATTGTCTTTTGCAGTGTTTACCCTAGTTCGCAGCCCCCAGGACAACAAATTCCTATAGGCAACAACACGGGCTCTCTGCCGGATTTGAGCAACGTGCACTTTCCCTCGCCACTTCATACGCCCCTCGATCAAGAGGATCACTCAAGTGGCTCGCCATACAGCAATGTACGTCACTCATCTTGCATCAAACATTTTTCATTCATTTTTTCATTTTTCTCCCACTTAATCTCTCTCTCTCTCTCTCTCTCTATTTCTTTTTGACTTTTTCACTACTTTTTTATACTTTTATAAATGTGAATACATGCATATACAACAGCGCACTCACACACACACACACGCGCGCACACACACGCGCGCACGCACAATTCTGAGATCGCATTAAATCGTCAAATATTTTATTTAAATTTTATGCCATTTATTTAGACCGATAGATACTATTTTTCCATTACTATTTTATTACGTTATATTTTTCTCTTTGTCCTTATTTATTTACAGTCACTATATGAAAATAAAACAAGTCACTTAATAATATGAAGAAACCAGTCAAATTTAAAAAATACCTCATTTCAATTAAGTATAAGTATAGAATGTCTTCCTATCACTAATTTGAACATTTAATTTCTGTATCACTTAAAATTCTGCACCTTGCACAAGCCTGCGCTTATGTGTAACAAGAATCCAGCTATCGTTTATACGATCGATTCTCTTATCAAAAGTGAAAATATTTAAACGTACACCGTGTCGCAGTATGGTATCGTCTTTAAGACTCATAAGTTTTGTGCGCTTTAAGAAAGCTTTAATAACGGGACACGAAATTCACGCAATAACTAAATAAACAAATAAGGGAATTATTAATGAACGAAGAACAAAAGTGAAATGGCCCACATACAAGGTATATGCGGTATATGCTGTCATCTATTGCAGAGTCCTCAAACGAGCAGTCCTACCACCCTGTCGCCGACCAGCTTAGTGCAAGCTGGAAGGCTATCCTTAACGCAGGATCACAGCCCGCCAAGTGCCCAAGTAAATATCCTTGCAAACCGTATAAATACTGTACATAGCTTTTATCAGCTTTTCTCCGCAACTTGGATCTCCTAAAGGAATTGTCATAAACGTCATATTATTTTTTATGTTTATCTACGTTTTTTCTTTACTTCTGCAGTGTTAATCGTAATATAATTTAACAGTTGCCCAATTTGTTTAGCTCGATTATTTACTGCCAACCTTTTACTTTCGCCGGTCAGTGTTCGATAGTTTTGAAAAGCAATAGACTTAGTTGCATGCCAGAAAGCAGAAACTTTATGCAAGAGAATATCAGCAAATATTTTTAGAATGGAACGCGTTGATCTGCCTTCAGGATATTTATTTGCATCGAATCACAATCGCGTCTGTGTATCCCAGCAACAAACAAATCTCGAGACACACTCACCCGTCTACTGTAGACGTACCTTATCTTCGAATATAATTACATATTCTAGTTTTATTAATGTTACCGTTTTTAAATATTGTGATTATTACACTAATTTTTATTATTGATTTACCTTTAAATGAACTTTTTTAATGCTATGCTTGTAGAAGATCACACAATTTAATTCTTTTATTACACTATGCATTAGCAATTTTTTATTTTAGCTTATCTTATTTTATTTTGCCTTGGTTGTAGAAGTTCTTTATTATTTTGCAGAATCATTTATCGGTGCCTGTTAACCATAGGTTTCTGCATTCTTGCAAGGTTAGTAGATGTTGGTATTTTTGTTTTTTTTTTTTTTTTTCGTTTTACTGTATGTTTTTCAGAAATATAGCTCGACATCCAATTACTATTCATTATTACTATTTTCATTGATTCGAATATTTTTAAAAGAATTCTATCATAATGTTTTTTTGTCTTGCTTTATAAAACAAGATACCATTTGCTTTAAGTAAAAATTATGACAATTTATTGTTCGAAAGAATGTTTTCGAAAATATAAAATATTGAACTGATTGAATTCAATTTTTAAAATACAGATACATAGAATATCTTACATTAAACTATATATATATATAAATGTTTTGAAAGCATGTTATGAGTTATTAATCTAAAGAGAAAGAATCAGCATGAAAACTTCTGAACACCAATCATTATTAATTATGAAATCTTTGTAAATTGTCAAATCTTATATTTTAACAATTTTCTTAATTCTAATAAATTTAAAATTAACTTAACGTTCTTTATAACGATTTAATTCTTTCTTTTCATCCAAATGTAAATTTAAGGCTAACATTAAACATTTATTAGTTAAAATGATTACAATGCCATATTTATTTTATATTTTCACATAATATTTAATGTTTAGATATAATATATTGCATAGAAAAAAGTAAAATATAAAAATAACACGTTTTTACTAGAAAAAATATCTTTTATTGCTTAGCCAAGAAAGATATATGTTCTTTAATTAGAAAGATAAATGTTAAATAGTAGTAGGCATTGCGTGTTGTTGATTAGAAAAATATGCTTCCCCAATTGTTTGAAGCATACGAATTGAATGATAAACATTAATAGATACATGGGCAAGAAATTATAAAGTGAAAAAATAATTTCTCTTTTGAAGCAGGGCATAACGCTCGAGAACAATTCAAATGCTTCTCAGCAAGACGTCCGAATAAGTTACTCGCAACAACAGCAAGCTTCTCAGACACATTCTCAAGTACAATCACAAACACAATCTCAGAATGTCTCGGTGTCATCTTCGACCGTGCAACAGTCACACGCTGTGTCACATAATCTGGGACATTATGTGTATCAACAACAACCACATAGTCCACTTGCCCCTCAGAGTCCGGTGAGGAATATTTTTTTCTTTTTCTTTTGTCTTTGTTAGTAGGACGGTTTACCTTTCCGGTGTTGAAGAACCGGTGCGATGCGCTCGTCGGTGTGTTTGCCTTTTCAAAATGGCTGAAATCAAATTTCAAACATTTTTATTTGAAAAAATAATCTATGGAAAAATGGACTGATTTTTTACACAAGTTGAGCGTTTTACCTTTTCCAGAAAAGTGTGTTACTTTCGAGCTGCCAAGAATATCTAAATATTCGTTAATATATACGTGTATAAAGATTTTTCGTTACTGGCATACAGATGCCAATTATATATACATTTGTCAATTGTCGATTAAACACATTCTTTCACAATTTACAAGCCTATAACAATTGTATGATTTAATGAGACGCATAGATTGACGATAACAATGAAGTTGAAAGTTAAGTAGAATTAA
Source organism: Ceratosolen corneri (assembly GCA_030522565.1). Classification (NCBI taxonomy): domain Eukaryota; kingdom Metazoa; phylum Arthropoda; class Insecta; order Hymenoptera; family Agaonidae; genus Ceratosolen; species Ceratosolen corneri. Next base: position 14,900 of record JAPYYT010007633.1, on the reverse strand, counting down.
ATTCACAAATTTCTAATTTGTATCTGAATTATTATTAGTGAAAAAACTATTTTGTCGGTGAAAACAGCACTTTTGTCGTTCGATTACGTATTTCATTGAACACAAAAATTGTATTAAAAATTCTTTTAATGAAAAAATTAAACTAATTTACAACTTAAATTGTTACAATTATAATTTATGTTTGTATAGATATATACACCGAATCACTATAAAGATTTCAAAGAAGGATAGATTACATTATAATCCTTTATTCCTTCAATGTTGTAGATTCGTAAATGATTTTAAATTTGAAAAAAAGAATAATTTATTCTAAAATTACTACGATTACAATGACATATTTATGCAATGGAAATTGTTACGTTATATAAAATGCTTTAAACTTTAAGTGAAATAAATCAGAAAATATAAATAATATTCATGTATTTTGAAGATCAAATTAACGATTAACTTAAATATTTTATGGGGCTCTAACCTTTCACCAAACAGTATATTAATAACCTATGAAAATATAATTTTTCTATGCGTATTAACCGAACAGAAAACGTATTAATTTGCATAAAGTTTTATTTCACAATTGCAATGCTTGTATATAAAAAAATACACGTAATGGATAAATTTTTTACTTGAAAAAAAAATTTATAAATTCGTAATTTTTCGAAATAATTAACATTTTTTTAAATATAACACAATATTAATGATTTTCAGAATGCTTCTCAGTCTCAAGTGCATCAACAAAATGCACAAGGACAATTCAATTCTCTGGGGTCATATAGAACATCACAGATGGTAAACAGGCCTTCACCTCAATCTTCACCTAGTCTTACCTTTCAGGTAAGATTTTTTTTTAATATTTGCGTAATTTATAAAAGCAATGAATATATATATATGTATGTATATATATATATATATATATATATATATGTATGTATGTATGTATGTATGTATGTATGTATGTATATATATATATAAATATTCATCATTTTATAGGAGAGCCCTTTAAGCTACAGTAATAATCCATCGGCACCATCAAGTCCCACAGGACATCATGGTCCACCAAATTTAACACTCGATCCACAAGACCAAAATGTATTTATCAATCAAGTCCACGCGGACTTTGAGCAATTCAGTATGGTAAATTGATAAGAATTTTTTATGATTAATTTTATCTTTTCCACTTCACAACATATCTGTTCAATTTCATGCACCCTCTAAGGCTCCGCTCGTAAGTATAATGTAAAATTAAAAAGTGCAGTATTGTCTTGGAGTTGAGTGTATTTAAAAAATTTTTCCCCTAATCATACGTATAATTTTTTTTTGTTTTTTTTTTTTTTTTTTTTTTTTTTTTTTCTTACATTATCTCATCTCCAAGATGAATATTTCAACCGAAAATTTTGCTAAATTGTACACAATTAAAAACAGACATCATAATATTAGAATAAGCACGTTGTTCGGTTGAAAGAATTAAAAAATTGTATGACGTATGCAAGGGTCTTGATGACATTTATTTGTTGCCTGTCAACATTAGGAATGGGCGCAAATGATTCAGCAGCTAGAAGATACCGCTTATACCTTGAGCACGCCACTGGATGAGGTGATAACGAGATACTACCCCTTCGTTTAACGATGTGTGTGCGTGTATGCGCGTGTGTGTACATGGGTGTGCCTGCACGCGCACGTGTATGTATGTTTGCATATGTGCGCATCCATACAAACATGTAAGTACACATGCACGCGCGCGCACACACACGCACGCACACGCACACACACACAGTCTTATTAAATTTTTTTTTTAATGCCAATAATACTTTATTTTTCATATTCAATGTAAATTATTTGCCTTTTTTTTCCTATCATCCTAAAGAATCTTGAAGCTTCTGTATTTTTATAGTTGACTTAATTCAATTGTCATTCTCTCATATTTATGCTTGTCTCGGTAAATAATTGCGTATTTTTTTTAATCAGATTTTTCAATTCTATTTTGAGACATAATGTTTTCATAAAATTATGACGATTGTCTAAATAAAAATGAGTTTTTCTTCGGCTGACATTGTAAACTGTACTCAATAAGGCTTATAGACGATATTTTTTTTCTTTCAGACCTGGCAATAAGCAATTTAACCATTTTAATTATTTGATTATGTTCTTTAGTTAATTTTGTAGATGTCTGTTCATACTCTGTTATCTATATCAGCTTTAGTTTTATATTCATTAAAAAAACTTCAGCTGTACTTCAGTTGTTTAGGACTGATAACTAAATTGTTTTATTAAAATGATTCATGTCTTTCATCTTTTTATATAGATCGATTCGCCATCAACAACAATTGGTCCATACATCAATTCTCCCAGTCATACTGGCACTTACACTCAGGTTAGTAATAGTAACTCATAACAAATATCATTTAAAATTATAAGCCTTATCATTAATTATTTATATGTTAAAATTGTTATTTAGTTTATAAAGAAAAATTAATGATTTATAAAATATACTATATTTTACAGAGTGATATACTAAGTGTTGCGAGTGAACTTGGTAGTGGAGATGGAGGATATTTTAGTACAAGTCCACTTCAGCAGCTGGCATATCATACAAGAACGCCGACAACAACACAACAATTGACGCCTCAGACACCGAACACGCCAACTATAACTCTCACAGGTAATCAATAACTGATGAATATTAAATTTAAAAATTCCAATTTTATTTGAAAATTAAACAATCGTAAAATTGAAAATTAATGTTTGATTTAAATCATTATACGCTTTAACAAATAATACATATTGATTTCGTTATTTTTTACCATGTTTTTTTACTAACTCTTTATAAAATAGCGCATAATTATTTTTCGCAATATTTATAGATTGCTCATTGGGACCAGATGATCTTGTGAGTTCAGACTTTAGTAAAGATTTTGGGTCATCGATATCGGTAACATTTGGGCAAGATTTGTTTTCTACAGATGACAGTCTCGCTCAAGATCTCAACTCCTTGCGTCAAGAGGATATCAATGCTCTTAGACAAGATCTCGATCCCCTTGATTTGGACGAATTGCAGAGGCTCGCCAACTCAGATATGGTAATATCGGATCCGACAACGGAAGCTGATTTTAGGTTAGAGCAACGTTAATGTTAATTTAAAAATTGTCACTTCTGACAAGATATTTACGACTGTCGATTTTGTATTTTTACCACCATAAATGGTGTAGCTCAAAAGAGTTTAATGTCAATGAAGTATAATAATATACTTCAATAAAAAATACTATACATATTACAAGAATTGTAAACTTTAATAATAAAATTTTTTATATTATACTACTTTGTACATTGTATCGTGTATAATAATGGTACCTACGACTATTATAACGGTGATCATAATGATCAATGATCGTGGTGATTGTAATGATTATGATAAGCGAAGATGATCTCTGAGAAGCACAAAGCAAATCATTTATTGATTTATATATAAATAAAATAAAGTATAGGACGATTAGCTGTAAATGAATAACATACTGAATATATGTTACGCAAACGTTTTAATGCATCATGAAAATAGTTTTATTTCCCAAGCACGATTCGCCGAAATAATCTGTTATATATCGTGCATTATGTATTAAAGCTTTACGAAATACTTTTATTATTTTACCTCTTAAATTTAAAAAAATATTTCATCTAACACATTACAAGAAAAATCAACTCTAGATAAATAATATTGAATTAAATAAAAATGAAATGTGCGTTGTATTAAATGATTATAATATAAAAATGAATATATTCTATTGACGACACAATTCATAATCGATAGCAATTAATTTTGAGTTGCAAAACGATGTATGTTGACATTGCGAACAGCACACCTTCATATAAAATCTCGATCCTTCTAATGATATCGTTGATTGATGTAACTTAACAAAGAAAAACTGTAGATATGATAAAATATAATTGCGAATCTCAATGTCAAAATTAAACGTTAAATACCAATATTATTAATAATGAAACAAAAGACCATCACTAATGGTGATCAATAGCACAAACCATACATATTAGAGAATATTTAGTCCTCTCATTTTCTTAAAAAAAGTCTCATTCGTGTCCCTTCTCTGTCTTTCTCATTTTATCTCTTCCTTTCATTTATTTAATCAGAAATATCCTACGTTCTACTTTAATTACTACTTTTAAATGCTCGTATAAACGCACAACTTTGTCCATGAAGTTCGCTCACTATGAGAGAAAATAAAATACGTGAAGGATAATAGCTCATGTTGCATCTCAACGGCACGGCTTTCATGGTTGTCAATTGTTTTGAAAGTATCTTTATATATAACTTTGACAACTTTGTATTCGCCAATAGTTGTAATTAGATTGATTTACATTCATTGTACACATAAATTTGCATACATGATTGTTACTAAATTATTTATATTGTAAATAAAGATTAAATAATTGTATATATATATATATATATATATATATATACATTAAATATATGAATATGTTTTACTCGTCAAAGTTTAAATTTTACAATATGCAGGCTTAAAAACCGTTGTTATACATACAAATTTAGGCAATGTAACGAAAAATAAAATAATAAAAAATAAATTCTAATTGTTAAAAACTCTTTAATATGCAAGAATCTTGAGTCTATTTCTGTCATAGGCCAGTCGCAATTTGTTGCAATTTCTTAATATAATTGTATTTTAATGCTGTTTGTTTCATGTTTATATATAATAGCCAGAAATGGCTTGTACATTTAAATTTATATAACATAGAAGCGCTAAAGTCTCACGAAAAATGCGCAATGGACCAATTGCGAGTACCTACGTTAAAAATGTTTGAAATGCGTAACTCGTAAAAAAGGCTATCACAAATATGTTGGTATTAAATTTGTTACGTTACTTGTAATATATTGTTTTCTTTTTAAAATAATCGTCAAACGACCGATAAATTTGGATTTTCAAGACACGTGATTGGTTGTTAAAGGAAATAAATATATTCATCTATATGTGATAATGGGAAAGTGGTAATATAGAGTATTGTGATTGAATGAGTGTAAGCATGTGCCAAAACGCGGACTCATCGATTAAGTTTATAATCACTATTCAAAGTTTAGCAGTATCATCGATTCTAATATATATTTTAAAAGTTTTACAATCTAATAATGAAACCTAATAAACTATGACTGTTTAATTTAAAAAAATTGGTATGACTGCAATGACGATCAGTGATCGAACGATCGGCATCACTTTATATAATGTTCGGCAAAATGTCAATTTACTTGAGTAACTTTGACTGAGTCGCAGTGCCCATATATATATATATATATATATATATATATATTAAAGAAAAAACTATTACTCTAGTTAAACGTGAATTAGGAACTTTTTTCTATTGTCTAGTACTTAAAAGATAGTCATAACAATAAATATAAATTATTAATCTAATTATATTAAACATACTCGTATATATGTATAGCATACAATATGCGAGTCGTTACTATTATTATTATTATTATTATTATTATTATTATTGCTGTTGTTATTTTTATAGTAATATATTTTCATTTTGTGTCTAGTTTTATCTCATAATCTTTTTGAACTTAAATGCGCTGTTTGTTCAAAATAATGTTAATAATTATAAATATTATATAGTTTTATTTATAATATTTTGATATACGATTGAGAGTATAAAATAATAAGAGGGAGGAACAGAGAAAATTTTTTAAAAATGTAGATGATTAATTAAATACTCTTAAAGTAATAAAATTTTATAAAATATTTTTATTAATTTTTACTAATATACTTATGCTATTTATCATTCGATCATATTTTTGTTTTTCTTTGCTCCGCCCTCACCATCTTTTTTCCCTTTTTTCTATTTATTTATGAAAATAAAACCGCCGAACGATTGCTCATTAAATTTATTATAAATTTATATCTGTACATTGTTTGACTGGCTTTTTGTAGCTTTTCGCAATGAAGCTTTAATAGAACTTCTAAATAAGTCATTAAAAGCATTATATTCCAATAATTTATATAAATATATCTACCTATAATAAAAAAATTTATATGCGTCTTGACATATGAGATAATTAAAATAATTAATGAATCGAAGATCTAAATCAAGGCTGGACGAAAAGAAGGATCGATGAGAATAAATAGTATATTTAAACATTTTAAAACAATTGTAATATTTGTAAATAGCCAATGTTATTTGTGGTAAACTACAAGTTGACACATGTACGCGTTACTCATACGTACACAGATACACACGCAACAGATACACATACATAATTATAAATAATTAATATCTGTATTTGCTGATATGTCGTTGTACTATATTATTGTGAACACCATTTCTCAGACATCGATTTTTTTAAATAAATGGAAAAAAATACGAATATTATGATTAATTTTAAAACCAAACCGTTAGTTTACAGAAAAATCTTTTTATTTTAAGTCAATTACTTTCATTTAATATATACATTTACATTGCTACATACTAATAAAAAAAATGTATCAAGGTATATATTTATAGAAATTATCTTTGTGGTGTTTACTATAAGAAGATGCATATTTTGTAACAAAACTATTAAATTAAATCCTTTTAAATCTCTAGAAAGTACCATTATTAGCTTTATATACTAAATTAGTAAAGCATTTAGCATAAACTTTTTGTTATTATTTTTGGAAAATTTTTAGTTCATCAATCTCCTATTTTGCTCCTTTTTTGAACTATTCTATAAAATTTTTGCTGACTTATTTTTATCTTTGAAGTAATTATTTACAATAATTAATGAGTGTAAACATTTTCATTAAGAAATTCCTTTTACGTGCTCTTTCATTTTGAATGAAAAAAATATATAAGCTGTACTCATAAAAAATAATTGTAAAAAATATATATCATAATTCAGTAAAAAGAAAATTCCTCGGTTCAAAATTATTTTACATTTTTTATGTTGTGGAGTTCTAAAAAATTATTCATGTTGCTCGTACATATCTCTAAGCACTACCCTTAAAATCACTAACAATTGCGTTGTTTTCTTTGTGTTATGCCGTTGTTTTCTCATTTATAAATACATTAAACGTAATTATACTGCACTCTCGAAAATCTAGATTTCAGGTTTACCTACAAGTATTTTAAATTCTTTTACATGAAAATTTTACCTTAACTTCTTTAACTTAAGCACCAATTTACCACGATATTTTTGCTAAATGAACATGAAAAATATAATGACTTATTTTAATAACGCGTATTTTTTCAGTGAAATTAAATTGAATACAAAATTATCCTTGTTTCTTTATTTTTTACCAAAAGATAAATATAAAAATAATAATAAAGTACAGCCAGAAATAAGCATTTTGATAAGAGTTTTCATTTTATTTATATTTTGTTAGTTCATTCATTTATTATTAACGAGGGTAACGGCTCGGTTATGTATTGAAACACATTGGAAAGATAGGATAAATGTATAATTGTTATTTACTTGAAGCTTATCATATGTTTAAGAAATTTGTATTAATAGTCCATTCTTTTTTGTGAATAACTTCATCTTTTTATAATTAAATCTAAATGAACTAAAAAATGTAATATAATTTACTTTAATTACTACAATTTACATGTATTATAACTATTCAGTCAACTTGGCACGTGGAATTTATATAACACGAGCACTCATTATTTACATATCATATTTACATTGTACAACATTATAATATTTAAAAACATAAAAATAGTTTTATAATTTCATAATATCGGAATATTATTGAAAATATTCAATGTGATTAATGAAATATATTACAAATAGTCTATGATAAAACACAAGGATTTTCAGATAATATAAGTTTGATATTCATTGTATATGGATCCCTAACTATATGAAACACTATATCATTTTGTGTGCTATAATATAATATTTTATTTAAATGCAGTGAAATGATGCATTGCGTAATAGTTTTTTTTAATTTAAGTATATTTAATATATAATTAATACATAATATAGTATTCTTACTTATAAAAAAGGTTAATAACTTAATTTATAATTTCATCAAAATTCTTGAAGATATGTTTTATTTTTTTTTAATTTTAAATTGTATATGATTATAGTGTTTATTCAACTATATATCTAAATATAAAAACTAATTATGTTACTATTTATCTTATAGTATGTGTAAATGTAATTATGTTTTTATGAAATAATTCTGTATTGTTTACTTTTATTTTGCCGACATAAATTCTATATATTTAATATACGTTATGTAAGAGAATAAAGAATTTTAATTTAGTAAACTTTATCTAAATTTATGATGATGTTTGTTAGGAAGGGAAGGAATAATTAATTTCAACTGTTTTTCAAAATTATTTTTATTTTAATTTTTAACTAAGCTACACAAGTCATTCTACAATTCTATTTACAATATTATTATATAATTTACTTTCTAATATATTTAATGTACTTAACTAAAAAAATATTTTCTACAAAATTTCATTTATGTATTTATTCTTTCTAAATTAAATGATATGGAAAATTAATATTCAATAAGTAATATACACGCGAAATATAATGTATTAAAATACTTTGATATATATACAAAATCCAAATTAATCACTATCCTGTATCACAGTAATTAAATGTTTTTACAATAAACTTTTTAATGTATTATTAATTATGTACATACCAGTACACAATTATATTTTGCCGTGTAAAGAATATACTTCGATGGCAGACATATATTCACCTTTATATGTACCAGAGTATATATATTTAATTTAAATATTGACCATTTAAAGTATCTTCATAGATAATGAAGAAACGTAAATGATAAAATGTAAGTATGAATACCAATAAAGTTTTTTTATATATGTATATGTATATGTATATACATATATTAAATAATAATAATTAACAATACATTTATATATTTTTTTATAAATTATATATATATATATATATATATATATTACTGATAAATAATTAACTTTTTATAAAAAATTATGGTTTCATACATTACCATATTTGTTTGGATTATTTAACAATTAAGAAAATAGAAAACAAAAATTCAAATCAGTATATTAATAAATAAATAAATAAATAAATATATATATATATATATATTAATTTATAAATACACGTGCTATATATATTTACACACGCACTCACACACAAAATCTGTCAATATTTTAATTTACGTTTTAATTCTTATCACCTTATCAATTATATTTATAATATACTTTTAAAAGTTATTTTTTGTATTTTTATGTATAATTTTAATTAAAAATATTATAAAATTATTCATTTTTATATCCTGTTTTTGAAATTAGTAATATTATAGAATAGAAATGTATTATTTCATTTTTAATATATAGTGATGCAAAAATGTTTTTTCTTATACAGATAAAGAACATTTTTGTCATTCTATATGATCAAATGAATATTTATATTTAGATAATAAACCTTAAAATTTATTTATCAAACTGGTGAAAATCACAATTCTTCAATTCAAAAGTATCATGAAAATCTTTCTGATAAATAAGGATTTGCATATAATTAATGCCAAGGATTTAATTTAATAATAAAATATAAATCAGCATAACTTTGAAATCAATTTTCTTAAAATTTTATATACTTATCGGCTATTTGTTGTGGTTGAGAATTGTTTTTATTATGATTCATCTAGGAAAATTTTATTAATTTAAAATATCGTATCTTTTTAAAAACTTTTAAAATATATGAGAATGAAAAACACAGTATTAGTCTAGAGTTTTTAACAGATTTATAGTTCATATCCATGTCAATAAATTAACGACATTATTATAGCTTTTTAATTAAAATTAAAAAATATCAATTTATAAAGATAAAATTATATTATTAAATAATTTGTAATAAAGAAAATTTTATATTCAAGTACAATCTTTAATGAATGTTTATCTTATTATTTATGGCCTCGAGTTTGATTAAAGAAAATCATTAATTATATTTTTTTTAAAGTTCATTTAATCTGAAAAAATACCTAAAATAAAGCTAAATACTACATTCTATTAATTTGATGACCAAATAGATACATTAAATTTTATTAAAAGATTTATTTATTTTTAAATTTGATATATCTTATATTATACTAATTTAAAATTAGAAAATATATACATTACATTTCCTTATTTAATTACTTTTTATGCGATGGCAATGTAATGGTTAGATTTTACAATAGGATTGGGAATTCTCTCACTTACTTCAATACTTTATTGAATATTATAAAACAATAATTAAATACATATCAATGATTAGTTAAGTTTTTATCGTTTTAGAAAAAGATTTTAATATTTTTACGAACTTCAGAATTTTGTCAATGTAGTATAAATATAAAAACAGTATTAAAGAGTCGTTTTAGCTATATCAAGTGGTTAATTATTTCAATGGAGTGACCGATTATAAAATATAAATAGTGTAACTAAAAATGAGTGTTTTAATATTAATAATTTATTTATTAAATTCATTAACAATGTGAAAAAAGTTTATTTATTTTAAAAAATGTACTTAAAAATTATAATCATTATGAAAGTTGTCTTGGTTATCCTAACAATTTAAAAACAAGAAATATTTTAAGAGGGTAAATGTTTCGTTCTCTTAATAATCATTTTTTCCTAAGATAATGGACTATTACGAATAATAATATCTCATAAAATATAATTCTTTAAACTTACAAAATAGCAAAATAATATTTCATATTTCATTTACTTGACATGCAATATATACGTAATAGTGCTACAATGTTCCAAGTGTAGGTGCAATAAATATAACTAAAATAAATTATATAAAGCAATTTTTATTGCAATAAGATTAATAAATACATAGATAATATGGATGTAAGGTATAATTCATTAAAGTAAAATGTCAAAGATTATAAAAATTAAGCACAAAATCATTCGTAGAAGCAATTAATTATTAATAAGAGTCTTACAATTTGATTTATTTCATGATGTAGATAATTGTCGGTAATTGTCAATTGAAAATCACTGTCGATTATTATAAAAAAAAGACTATAAAATAGACTATGTGATTTTCTGTTATCAACTATGCCATCTTATGTTATCGGCTATGTATCGCCACGATAAAAATCAAATGTAAAATAGAATCATTTTTGTGAACAAACGGTTGTGGACTCAGTCGCGGCGGTGAGATATAAGATATCAGTTAACCGCATACGTATTATTATCTCATGCTTATTGGCTCTTAGCAGTGCCTACTTTATGAATATCGAGTGATATAGAGTGTTTGAAATGTAACATTCAGCATAGTAATAGTTCTCAAAAAAAAATATCGATTTTCAATATTCCGGAGACTCGTTCATAATAAATTACTTTAATTATTACCTGTAAAATGAAGAAAATTACAAATATTTTAATAAAGGATACGCTTAAATGTTACTAAACGGAAAATATCTATGAATAATAATCAATAACTCAAGAACAGAATCAAGTTTTTTTTTTTTTTTAAATTATCCAATTTTTACAATCACTTCAAATAAAAACTAATTTTGAATAGTAAATGTAGTCATTCAGAACTACCTTCTACTACTATATAATTTAATACAATATACAAATAAAGAATACAAAATTCGATAAGATCTTAATTGCTAAGTGAACATTAAGAATAGTCGTTCTTTTTAAATACGAGCTGTAAATTTCCAAATTCACTATTCGATTTTTATTGTTCTTTTATGATTTACTGCGTATAGAGCTTCGCATGATAATTATATCTCTATGTAATGTTTGATACTCATATTATGGGCATTTGAACAATTGCATCCGAATATGAGCCACGGTATTTGTGCTTAAATTGAGCGCTCAGTTTTCAAAAAAAAGGCGCCAGAATAATTATTACTTTGAATAATGTTATTTCGTATTATTAAAACGAACCTACCGTTGACCAATCTATATACTTTATTATGGCAACATAATTTGCAGGCATACAACAATAACAGAATGCGTGAAGAAAATCTATAAAGTAAAGATATTAATGTAAAACAGAAAGCGTGAATGAAGCAAAGTGTTGAAAACTTGGAATGTGCGCAGTAATTGAATTGTCGAGTGTTCTGCGGGCTTATATATTATAATGGCTATATTTGATTGTTTTAAATAAAATCTGCGTGTAAGAATCAAGTAACTTTGATTAAAGAGAACTACTTTTAAGAGGTGATACACTTTAAAGAAATATTTGACAGCCGTCAAACAATAGTGTACATAATAATGTAAGCAATCGAGAACTAAAATTTATGAAAAAAAAAGAAAGTATCGCTTTTTTATTATCACAGTCCAAATTGATATTTGTTGAAATAATGAATTATAATAGAAGGGGGGAGAATGGAGGGAACTAATTAGTCTCGACAACGGGCATGTAGAACTTGTGTCTTGGAGTATCTCGAGTATGCTTGAAAGGAGCCTTCTCCGCTTGCAGAAGAGCAGCTGGGCAAGGTCCTTTTTGTCTCGACACAAATTCTTTTTTGTAGAGGCTTGAGGAATGTGCACTGCTGGACCTACCGTCCCCTAGGGTTATGTGTGAAACATTGCCTTGAACGCGCATCTGCTCAACCCTGTGGACCTTTTCGTTGCCGAAATTCCCGTAACTCTTGGCTTCGCTCGAATGGTAAAATGAGCCCCCAACGTGCAGGTTATCCTTTGGAAGAGTTTTGACAACTCGGGACTCGCGTTCGTAACTGGATGATGCCCAGGGATTATCACTGTCTCTGACACTGCGTTGTAGTGACGATTGATTCTTCTTCTCACTATTGCTCTCTATTACTTGATCAAATTCTCTGACGTTGGTCATGTCTCTTTCAGCATTAGCTATACGCCGATGGAGAGCTGTATTACTAATATCTGTTTTTGAAGATATGATGTTCCAGCGTTTGTGTCCAGTTCTTGTTGGAGAGACTATGCGATTTGTTTCTTCAATGTTTGTTTGCTTGGAGTCGCTGAATTTTCGATTCACGTAGTCGCGTTTTAATTGCTCCTGCTGCTTCTCAAATTCTTGCCTCTGCTTCAACGAACTCTCCTCTCGATAAATCGATGTTTTAGATGACGTTGTCTTATTTTCGTTGTGCTTTAAATTACTCTCTATACGATTTAAAACACTCGGAGACACTAGCTGCTCACCTTGAGTAATTTGCTGATATGCCTCGTTAGCTTTGTCGTTCACAGTATTACCGTGTTTTCGAATTTCTGTATGCTCACCGTGAACTGATGTATAAGAGCTCTTTGTACACGTTGCATTATCGAAGGTTCCAGACATTTGCATATTATCTTCTTGCCGAATAATATCTGACTTTTCAATTTTTCGCGGCATATAATCCTCTTTAACTCTACCGATGAATTCGCGATCTGATTTTACATTTTCGTAATGTTTTATTGGGCTTCTGCGTTCAGTTGGAATACGTTCTGTCATGACATGAGAGGAATCGTTATTTTTGCTATTGTCAGAAAATACTTCTTCGATTCTCAAGTTATCATGACGTCTATGTGTTTGCACTCTATCTACATTTCTAATTTGCTTATAATCATCACTTGATTTGTGCGTTTCAATACGACCTTCCATTCGTAAATGGTCTTCTCGTTTAAATGATTGAGTGCGATAATTATCTCCACTAGTATGTTGATAGTTGCTTTTCGATAAGGATATATTACCAGCTTCGGTTTCGGATCGCATGTTATCATAGGATTTTTTTGACACAATTTTATCTGTTGACTCCATACGAAGAGTTTTTTCAAAATCACTTTCATTTCTCAAATCTGAATGACGTATTGCATTTCGCCGCTCAGATTTCTGAGCTTTTGACATTTCAATACCTAAATTAGACTCTTCTTGAATGATGCATTGATCAGCCACTGTCTTCGTATATACATCTTCGGATTTATTTGGATGCTTAATAAGCGTCCGTTTTTCAGTTTTAATCGTAAGTGAATTTTCTGGCCGTTCAAATTTACTTTCCATCTTCATATTATCGACACATTTTTGAGTTTCAGTTTTATCACCTCTAATCAAAATATGCGATTTCGTAGTTTTATCAAATTCTTTCTCCGACGGTAAATTATCATGCGAAATGATAGGCATAGTTTTTTCTATAATTTTAGTTGATTTATAATCATTTTTAGAACGACATTCAAAAGTTCCTTCCAGCTTCAAATGATCTTTTGGCTTTTTAACTTCTGCCCTATCACCTTTTGTAGGAGCTTTCTCAATTATTCGTTTTTCGAATTCACCCTCACTCTTCAAATTATCGGTTTGTTTTATAGGTAAGCGTCTTTCAACACACTTATACGGTACTTTTTCCGGACGATTAAACTCCCCTTCGAGTTTAAGATTATTTGTTTGTTTAATTAGAGTAGCTTTTTCACCGTGTTTATATAACGTTTTTTCTCGATGCTCGATATCTCCTTCGGGCTTAAGGTTATCTTGTGGGCGCTTTACATCTGCTCTATCACCTTTAATTGGAGCTTTCTGTTTAGGTTGTCGATCAAACTCGCCTTCCCGGTACAAATTCTGTAGGTATTGGCCTATCGAATTCACCTTCCAATTTAAGATTGTTTGTCTGCTTAATTGGTGACCGTCTTTCACCAGGTTTATAAAGAGACTTTTCAGGTCGTACAATTTCACCTTCAGGTTTTAAGTTATCCTGTGGACGTTTCACATCTGCTTTTTCGCCTTTAATGGGAGCTTTCTGCTTCGGTTGTCGATCAAACTCGCCTTCAGGGTGTAAATTATCACAGGGTTTCTTCTGTTTCGGTCGTTCGGCAGGTACAAATTCTGTAGGTAATGGCCTATCGAATTCACCTTCCAATTTAAGATTGTTTGTCTGCTTAATTGGTGACCGTCTTTCACCAGGTTTATAAATAGACTTTTCAGGTCGTACAAT
>JAPYYT010007624.1:0-10390 GCA_030522565.1 Ceratosolen corneri | reverse complement strand
TATTTGAAAGATCTTGGGACACATCCGGCAATCATAAACGTATTGAATGTTCGAAAAGAATTTACAAAAAAGAGGTAGTACCGAAAGTCGAGAAACTGCATGATTCTCGAACACATAGGAATGAATCAATTTTTATAAAGTATGGTTTCTTTTAATATAAACATTAAATGTTAATATAATATTATATTTATTTTATATTTTAAAAAATTAATTGTTTTTCTCATTGTCTTATTTATGCGATGTAATAAATCAGGAAATTATTTATTAATATTCAAGTTATGTGATATGTAAACTCAAATGTAGTAATAGTCTGTGTAATGCTTTATAAAATTGTTAGTGCTGGAAAACTTTTCCTGATAAATTAAGCAAATATATATTATTGTTATAATATAATTATAAAGTGACCAATATATATGTAAAAAGGGGATAAGGGGTTGAAAAATAGAATGGAGGAAAACAATTTAATAATCTAACTTGTTTTGTAAATAGTAAACATATATAAGTTCAAATAAATAATTTCATGTATATAAAAAATTATGATTTCATATAAACAATAAATAAATTAATTTTAATTTAAATAAAATTAATTTATTATTCAAATAAAAAATAATTTATATTTTGGTATGGTGAAATTTAAATAAATTAATATGTAGAATAAATACAGAAAAATTCAAAATGTATTTAAAAAATTAATATAATATAATAAACAAATTTTTATATAAAATTTTCATTCTTTCTATATTCATTAAAAAAAATTATATATGTAAATGATAAAATAGTGAAATAGAATCCATGTGGTAAAATGTTTGTACAATTTATTATTATTATTATTTTATTTTTTTAAATGGAGAAAATATAATTTTTACTTACAATGATGCCGAAGTTAAAAGTGGTACCTCCTTTTTGTGTAAAATCGCGTCTAAAGCTACAGCCATAACTTCATTCTAAAAAAAAATAAAACAGCATTTCAAATTGTATAAATAATAAAAGCGATTATTAAAGAGCCCATTTTATTATAGAACTTATATAGGAATTGAAAAATGAACATTAGTATTTGTTACTTTTAGTTAGCATTTAATTAGCATATGATCAGAATTTTTGTACAATTTTTGTGTATCATAATATGATCTTAAACATATGATGAAAAAAGAGATTTGCTAGTTACACTTAAAAAAATTAATAGATGTTGCAGATGAACGATTATAGTTACTTCGAATAGATGCAAGGATAATGATAGTTCAGGATAAGACATCGAACAATGTCAACACATTCGTAAAGAACGGTTATTAGGTTACAATTTTGTCAAGAACACTTATTAAAAGAATTCGTGTACAGAGTAGGACAATATTTTTAATTGCATATTTCAATGTTTTAAAAATCATTAATTTTTTAAATATCGATGTAAATTATATTAATTTTTATAAATGCAAAGAAATATTAAATATTAGCAAATTAAATATTATAAAATGTACTATACTCTTTATACGGAAAATATTAATTAAGTTTGAGTTTTTAAATTATTACGTAATACTAAATTAAATATAAAAAATCTTGTATTTAATAAAATTAGAAAAATTTTTTCTTTTATTTTTGAAATTATTAAGATTGATTGATATTTTAGGATGTAAGATTTATTAAGACAAAATAATACAATCTATCCAGTCAAAAATATCTTGTACTTTACAAAACTCATATTGTTCGGGAATTAAGCCTGAGAAAACACTCTCCCAGGTGAAGGGACGGAGAGGCGGATAGTGGAGAAAAAGAGATAGCAGGCTAGAATGAAACAGAGGCAAATTGGCGTGGGTTATGCTGTAAAATGGTGTTTATTTTAACGCATTGAAATATAATGTTAACTTTAGACTATGTGGTATAAATATAATGCTGTTTTAATTTTGAATTATAAAACTTGAACTATCTTAACGTTCAGACATGAATTGAATACCGTGATAGCTTTAAGTGAATTTACAAATATATTGAGTTCCGTGAGTTTAATTAAAAGTTGCTTAATTTCAAGCGGACGCAATATTCAGGCGTGATGTTAGGAGTTGTATAAAAATATGTCGATGTAGTCCACGCTACAGTAATATTCAGGCGTAAATTGGATCTTACCAAGCGCAGACTTGTTGTGACCCCTTAGATCAAGTGTGAGCTCATTGGATGATTCCACTCGTGCTTGTTCGCGCGCTTTCTTGTTTATCGCGAATGAGTATTGGCGGCCGCCTCTCCTTTAATCGCGTTGAGTTTGTAGCACAGTCCAGAGCTCGCTGCTTCCCTCACAGTGCGTTCCTTGACCTTCCTTGAATTCTTGATGCTTTTCTTGTACACTGATCGCGGAGAAGCTCTTCACTAATCACAAATATTGATAGATCACTGGTCAAAGAATCGATACTATAATTCTGAAGACCACGCGGAATCTGAAGCGGCGTTCCGATGCCGCTGTACTTACTCTTTCTCCCCGCTCGTTGGGGGGAAGGAGTTTCCTCGTACATCTATGAGAGTGCGAAATTTTGGTGATTGGTTGACAACTAATTATTCAGTTGTTATTGATGCCCTTTGACCGGCAGTGTCACCGCCCCATTAGGCGGTGGAGGCATCGAAGCGGCAGTCGGCCGCACGTCGGGGCGCAGGTTCGATGTGTAAATCTTGTCCCGACGTTTCCGCCCGTGACGTCACTTCATGTTTACACTATACAAAATATGCATCTATATTGTTATAAAGAACTCGTACGATATTTTACAACTGCGCGTTAATTCCTGGAAGGATTTGTTCGTTGCTTTTATGACACGCGCCTTGTAGAGCACATGATGGTCGTACAGACCATCGAAGACCTTTTGAGTACAATGCAATGATAACTCGACCATTTCAAAACACTGTCAACTCAAAAATACATATGCATGAAATATTATACTCTAAAATTCGTTGCTCTTTGGGGACATCTGGCAATCATAAATAGAAAAAACATTCAAAGCAAAAAGTAAAGAAACAATATTATTTAGGGATCCTCTTTTTTATATTCGGTTCTCGAACACATATACTTATGCAATAATAGTTTAACAATTCTATATATACGTATAATATCATTAAGAACATAATTGAGGCATGTAAATTTAAAATTTTGAACATTAATATGATGTTAATTTTTTAAATTATGTACAAACTACTTCTTTACGTGTATAATTTATATATTTTAATATATTTTTAAATTTTATATTTAGTCGGTTTAGAAATAAAAAACATTAAATATATATATTATGTAAAAAGGTTAATAGGTAAATCATTGATATCGATTGTTGAACAATGCACAAATATATTTTATAAATAATTTGGAGTGGTTTTGATCAAATTTTAAATTATGACCCTTTTTTATATTGTTTATGTATGATATTTAAACTGTTTCAATATGAAAAATAATATAAATAAAAATTTATAAAAATTTGAATTTTATAATCTATTTATATATTAATTATGAAAACAGTTGATTTTATAATAAAAATAAAAGTTTTATTTTAAAGTAATTTGCCTATATTTAAATATAATGAAATATGTTACTCTTCGGATTAAATATAATTATTATCTTCATAAATCATTAAAACTTTTCACATTAAGTTTTCCAACTCTTTTTAAATTAGCGACCTCAATCATCATTAATGAGATATTTCATTTTTTTAGTGTTTCAGATATCTAATGTTAGATATTTTATTAAAGTTTTTCATCTGTTTTTTTTTTAATATATAATTTGAAATTGCACGAGTATTTAAATATGTACTTAAACTATAATTTGCAAAATATACAAGCATTAAATTTTACATACTGCATTAAAAAATAAACTAAATAATTTAAAATTAATATTTGAGTATGTAAACTTACTATGAAAATATTTTTATTAAATATTTTTTATTCCATAAAAAATTTTAATTAATTATTTGAATCTGTTAGAAATTGGTAGAACATTGTAGACATTTCCCAACGGACTTTTAATTCCTCGAATTTGCCGCGTAAACTTTCCGCTTCTATTTCTCCTTCGTTCCGGAGCTGGAGGCGCGACAATAGAAAAAGGAGATGTATCGATAATAAACATAAAAATAATGATGCGACACTCCTTTGCCGACACTTCTACCCCTTAAGTAACGGTTTTTCTCGTATCGTAAATACAACCGTGAAGGGTCAATATTCTCTAAAAACAACAACGAACAATTAGGAAGAACAAGAGAAACAATATATAGTTAAAGTTATTATATATAAAATATATAAAATAAAATCATTCTTTTATTTTGTCTGTCATATTTATAATCTTTGGTAAGGGAGTTTATTTAAGTGATTGATTATTCTCGACCTGCAATATGTCTTATAATGAGCATCATCAATTTGAGAATCGCAAGATTAAATAAATATTGAAAATCGGGTCCAAAACTAATCAAAGGAGAAACTCAAGTCCCGACAAGCTTCTAGATATACCTGTTAAACTTTGGTTTATTTGTTAACGTTTAATTTTTTCATTTATTATTATCAATAAATTCATCACGGATTATATTATTCATTAATTTGCACTGCTTTTACATTTTCTTAACTCATCTTCCCCTTCCACTATCTACTTCTCCCCTCCTTTCGTTGAGGTAAGAAGTTTTAAACACACGGAATTATTTCCAAAACAATCCGTATATAAAAAATAATTATTTTGGAATTAAAAGAGTATAAATTAATTGCCTTAATATATTTACTATTTAAATCCTTCAGAAATTATAATTTTTACGGGAGTTTAAACAATTATTTATAAAGTTTAAATATTATTTTGGTATATTTTATTTATAGTTCATAAAAAAAATTATAAAAATAACTGAATAGTAAAAAATAAAAATATAAATATTTTATTCGTACATATAACATTTTGGCAATTTAATATTATATTTTAATTTTTATTATAATTTCATAATTAATTTTTTTTCAATTATATAATTACTTTTGGAAAATTTAGTTCTACAGATTTTTATGGAACAATTTTTTTTGTGGATGAGAAAAGCATTGATTGTTTAAACAGATTTACATATTAATATATTATGATGCTTAATTTATAAATTTTTAATAATTTAAAACTAATATATTACTAATATCATGTGTAAATATTAATTTGTGTATTTATCAATGTTTGTATTAATATTATTATTCAAGTTGTTATATAAAACATTGTCTATGTCAAAAATGAATGTAAATGAAATATCGTAGTAAATTCGTTTTCAATTAATACTTTTAGGTTTGTTTCACATGAATATTTGATTTTTATTTATTGAATAAAATAATGATATATAAATTTTATTCAACACATTAGTATTGAATTAAAACAAGTATAACAATAACAACAATTATTTAATAATATTTAATTATAGAACATGATAATTGAAAAATTTTCGCACTATTTTATTTTATAATGGAAAGGCAATTTATTTTAATAACTCATTTAAAATATATAAACTAAGAAATTATATAAAATACTAAATTATTAGTAATGATTTATTTAACTTTTAAACAATAAAAATGTCATATCAACAACTACAGCAAGACAAACTTTAGAAAATTATATGTAATTAAAATTTTCACACCGTAAATTAACTTTAAACAAATCGAACGTACTGTTTAGATGTCTAAACATTTTAATGAGTCTATATCAATAATATAAAGATTATAAATGTAAAGTAGATTTATTACTGGCCTCAGTATACGTTATCTTACCGATGGATTGGTCAACATGAGTACTGCAGCCTTGAGGTGCTTAAGATTCAGCGTTTGTGTTTCTGCCTCACTAAGAAGTGATGAAGTAATTTGAATCGAAGATTGTCTACAGGGATGCAATTTTTCGTTATTTTTATGAAGATGATGTCCTAACGATGTTTTACAATTTTTTTTGTCATTGTCATTCTTGAGATTGTCATCATTATTATTACCACTGCGGTGTTGCGTAAATTCAGAAAATGGACAAGCCATCTTGAGTGGGTTTATACTTAAACACATTCGCTTTCACATTGTTGATTCTTGTAATGTTTTGTCATCTCGTCCTTTTTATTTACTAATATCATACACATACGTACACTTTTTATCAAACTCGGTATTTTTTCACTGGCATGGTTTATTATATTTCATTATGTTTGAATATTTCTTTAATTTATGATATTTTGAAACCTCTAATTATAATTTAACAGTTAAATTCAAATTATTGATATTAAGAACATCTATTAAATGTATGCATTTTCGTTTACTTTATTTTTTCTGATAGAAATATTTTGGCTAATGGACTAATGAATATTATCCAATTAATTGATATTATCAAATACATAGTAATAATTTATGTAAATCTTATATGGAAGAAAAAATTGACGTTGGTCGTGCATTCAAGTAATTAAGCATCCATATAAACAATGGCTTATAGTTCTTAATTGGTCGAAATACATAGATTGGTGACTGTATTGATCAATTTATAATTTATATATTTAATAAACTTGTTCTTTTTATTGTACAAGATTTTTTACTTTTATTTGAACTTATTAAAATTTTTCGATTTTAGACTCAAATCTAAATCAATATTGTAAGTCTTTCTTATCGTTATTATTATTTACTTACTTACTAATCTTAGATGATTCTAAGCAACTCGATATATGTTGACGTGAATGTAATTGTAATTATTGTTGCAATTAGACATAGCATAATTTATGTTAAAGTTCACAGCGTCACACTTTCTCAGACATTGAGTTAGGAAGCACTAGTTACTAGGTAGATAGCGCCATTGGGTGGCAAATATTTCAGTTTGTGTGAGAAAGAGACAAGAAGAGAGAACAGAGATAGTTTCTAAGAGGGGTTGATGGTAGATAGGTGTAATAGGACGCGAGGGTTTCAGAGAAAGAGAGGGGGGGATACAGAAAAATAGGGTGATGAATATTAAAGATAGAAAGAACGAAAAGAAATGTATAAAACAAGGGAGTGTTCCAGAAAATTATATTTATAATTATAATAATACTTGATATTAGAACAAATTACGTAAATAAATAAAAAGAAAGTAAATGGTTAAAGATATTTCATATGCTATAATATAAGTGTTTAATGAACGAGAAAGATAGAGGGACGATGAGAAAGATAGTGCTATACAGAGGCGGAATGAGAAATAAATTAGGGAAGGGAAAAATTCATAAAATTATAATTAAAAATATTGAATAGAAACCGAAATACAAAATAAATATAAAAGTAAAAATATCGTTAGATAAAAGTTAAGAATAAAATTTAAATTACTTAATGCGCAAGCGCCATCGAAAAATCATAGTTTCAAAACTTTTTAGTGATGTATACATTTTTATTGTTTAAGCAAGAATAGATATTGCAATTACAAATTAAAAAAAACCAATTTTGATTTTCGTTTATTCTAATTTCTAGATCTGAATTTTATTTACAATTATTTACAGTTATTTAGAAATCATAAGATTCATCTATGAGAAGTACATTTTCCTTATTTTTTTGCAGCTATCTTAAAGCTATCTTTAAGTGCTTTGTTATATTGTTATTTACCATATTGGAAGTACAGCTTACTCCAATGTAGATCATATAGTCTTTACTAAGATGGATAAATCTAAAAGATTAGATGAATTATAGTACAATCTCTTGTCAATTGATAATAAACTAGGACAATACTAAAATTGGTTAGATTATTTTTAAATCAGCTGTCCATTACATTTTTGCATTATCTGGATCCAGTCAGACCTACCACTAGTAAATTTAATTAGCTTTATAACATTTTGTGAAGGGAGTTTTTTTATAATATATTTGTCAAAATCGTTTATCTTAAAATTGATATAAAAAACCAATTGTATATTATTAATTATACCACCTATACTTTTTTTTAATGTTATAGGAACAGGCTTAAAAGTTGATCATAATTTTACTTACTTTCAAAAACTCTTGCTTATTTCAGAGAGATTATTAAAATTAGTCATTAAATAATGTTAATAAATTATACTATTACAATAATATTTTTTGTTGATATATGCTAGCATAAGAATGTCGTAATTGAAGAAGTGATATTAAAAAATTTTAGTAGTGATTAGGACATGTCATCAAGTATCTGATATTTAATAAATATTTTATGTGCAATAATTTTTAAGTATAATACTGGTATAATATTTATAAATAATTACAATAATAAATTTCAAATACAGTGTTTATATCAATAAAAAAATATAAATTTTTATAATGTTTTACTAGATTTTTCTAAATTTTAAAAAAAGTAAGAAGTAGTAAATTTAATTTTAATATATTACAACATATAATTTGTAGATATGGAAATATGAATTTTGAGTAGTATTATTAGGGTTTTTACAGCTTTAATTATGATTAACTGAATAAAAATAATTTAAATATTATTGATTTATAGTATTTAAAAATATTGGTTATTTAAGTAACTGGGAGTTTGATTTCGCGTTCTATTACTTTTTATTTTTAACTAATTTTAAAGTTTATATTTAATTATTTGTTCTCGTTTTCATAAAATTAAATAAATAAATAAATTTAAATAAAATTTTCTTTAAATCTAACACTGATAGAACGTAATAGAAATACATATTTATTTGTCACATTAAATATGAACACTAATATAATTTAGTATCATATATTTATTACTTCGTAATTGCACTTTAAAATGATTATATAAAATTTTAATTTTGGTTTTTTATTGGATTATTTAACGATGATTATTAGAAAAGTATTCAAATGTTTGTATTATTATTATAAAAGTATTATAATATTTTCAATTTTATTCCTATTGATTTTATTTATAAAAATTTGACAGTTTTAGAAGTTTTTATGAAAAAACATTCTTCTAATAACGATTTGTATATTGGTGAAATATTATCACAAGCAATCAATAAGGAAATAAACATCCAATATTTTTATTTAGATTTTTGCAATATAGTAGTTCGTCGATTACATATTTTTATTGTATTCGTAATTATTATATAATTTTTTAAACATTTCTAAGGTTTAAAAAAATTATAGTTATGGTACAATTATATTCACTATTAAAACTTTTCAATAAATCTGTCGTTATTAAATGCCGATTTTTTTCGTAATTTTTTACATTTTAAATCTTTTTAACGGAAAATAAGTTTCTTGGCTTTTTAATAATGTTTACGACATTTAATTGATTTCTACTCATTATTTTTATATTATTGTAGCTTTATTGGTTCTGCTGTATATAATTAAGAATTTATTGTTTTTGTCATAAAACAAATAGTAAGTATTGACAATTTTCTTTATTATACATATCGGTCTTACTTATAGGTTAGATATTTTTGATGGAATTAAATCTCATTTATATTAATTTATTGTGGTATATTCTATTAGTAAAAGTGGGAGTTTTTTATTGTAGTTTATTTAATATTATTTAGTATATAAGAATAAAATAAAATGAAAATTACTGTATAATCAAGTATTCTTAATTTTCATATTTATATTATTAATTTAAATATTAATAAAATATATTTTTTTATGAAAATCTTGAATTATTTATTTTCAAAGAATTAAAAGCTCCTTTTTTTGAATTACTTTATAACACAAAAAATAATTGTAATAAGTGTTTGAGTAAAGGCAAGACTATTACATGTACATATTTAATTTCCAGATATCTTATACATAGTTTTCACTTTTCACTTATATAGTTTTCATTAGCATTATTACGGATATAAAATTTCTTTTTATTATTACAGTAATAATATAATATATTAATAATAATACAGAACTGTCGATAAATTGTATATAAATATTAAACTTATAAAAATTAACTTTTATTAAAAAAAATATATTGTTCGCGATTCCGACAGAATCTCGAGTCGTCACTAAATAATACCTATTTACTTTTGAATGTGACCCTTGCTAGAATATTCAGTTAACATCTTACGAATATTATTGACAAGTCCTTCTGTTAGAACCGTACGTGGCAAATCTCATATATCATGATTGCCACACTTTATTTACAAACCCAGTGTTTCCAGCTAGCGGGGGGCGTCAGCGGGGCGCGCTTTTGAAGTGCAACGCGCGTGGCAAGATAACCCCTGCCTCCCTCGTTTCAGTCTTCAACCCCCTAGCCCTTGCCTAAAAGAGAGGACCTTCTTTCACGCAATCACGCCGAGGCGGAACATTTTCCCCAACTGCAACATTTTCCGCTACCACTCGGACAGGTCTCCAGTGCAACCCGTGGTCTTATAAACGTGCAGTTCTTTACCCAGTGTCCGGGTTCGTACCACGAGAAGCTTCGCCCAGACGGTGAGCTCTACTTAGCCCGCGGTTGTATCCTTCCCACACTGGACGGAGCTGGACCCAGGTGGAGCGCAGAAGAGGCAAGTAGCAACACGGTTTC
>JAPYYT010007619.1:0-10734 GCA_030522565.1 Ceratosolen corneri | reverse complement strand
CGAGCATAGGCGAGCAAAAAAAGTAGTTCTTGACAATGTTTAACGATTTTTTGTGTTGGAGTTTAGAAATGTAAATACGTTATTTACTATGCCTTTTTTTATTATAAACATCATAAATATTTTAAATTCCTATAAATCATAATAGACTGGTCGCAGTATAGGTAGAGAGAGCGCACTAATGATTTAGGGCCCTGCGCTCATCGTAGTAAAAACAAAACTTCTTGGTTGAGTCTTGTTATAGTGGGAGAGTGATATTTTCCAGAAGAGATTAAGAACACAAAAAAGGAGGCGAAATGTATTTTTTGTAGATTTAGTCAACAAGGCTCCTGTGTTAGTAATTTACAGCATGAACGTGACGAATGCTAAGTAAATATTAGGCGGTCGAGTAATATAAATTAGTTTCAAAATAAGTTATAATTTATAATTTATAATACGTTGTGACCAATTTGAGAGGGTTGAGAAAGATCCGAGGGTCGATCGGAAAAAATTGCCATGCAATTTTTGATTTTTTTTTATTTATTATTTATTATTTATTTATTATTTATTTATTATTATTTATTATTTATTTTTTTTATTTTTTTTTTATTATTTACAATTTTCATTCCACGACCGAAGAAAATATTAGATTAAATATTTATTTATACAAATAGTTTACATTATTATTGTTTCAATAAATGCTAAAATTATTTGACAATCTATAATTGGATAACTCCATTGGATAACTACTTAGAAAGGTTTGCAATAAACTAAGAGAGAAAAAAGTAAGTACTGTATTAATTATAACGTCACCGATAGATCTATAAAAGACTTTACAAACAATTAGCAGATGACCTCGCATTCCGTCACATTCACTTTTTGTGTTTTTACTTTTCTAAAGTTAAAGTAGAAATTAATTTCCTGAAGCTATAATACTTTATATAGCCGCTTACAATGCGCCTTTTATATTAAAGCGCAGAGCTATTTACGAAACTGAATAATTAATAAAACTATTAAATAATAGAAGCAACAATCGAAAATATAAAAAATAAACATAAAAACTAAATCAGTAAAACAGCAACGTTATAAAATATATAGTTCTATGAATAAGATATTTACAGTTATTTATGTATATACTGTCAAATAAATTTTTTATTTTTTTAAAGCAAATAATGGAAAAACCAATTAATTAGCGTATCATAATAGAATGTATTAATATCGATATAATATATAAAATTATAAATACTAAATCATAAATTATAAAATATTAAAAATTAATAAATATACTCACTCGTTCAATGTTTAGTTATATAATTTACTCAACAAACATGTACATACTTATTTTCATAATTATAAAGTGTTTTACTAATTTATGTTTTCTATTGATAAATTCGTATAATTAGCTTTAATTAAACAATTTTTTACTAATAATAAAAGTAAAAATTTAATTTCATATTTTTAATATAATTTTTACACAAAATAATTAATTTTTATGTTTAAATCAATGTAAACCCTTGTCTGGAATTTATTGTTTTATTATAAAGATAAATATTTCTAATAAAATTATTGTTTGACTTAGCCCAAGTTTTATTGTTTTATCTATCTATTGGCTCCATATATTTAATATCTTTCTTAATCAATTTTGATTGGCAGTAACTTTCAATAAATTAGTAACATTTTCGGCGAAAAATAGTGAGAAATAGTGTTAATATAGTAATAAGATCAAAAATATAATCAGAAACTGCAAAAATAGAGAGAAAAATAGAACAAACGATTATATAAAAAGATTACAATTGTGGTCCTTATCTTCTTATATATCTATTTATCTTGTCTGCGACGATTGCCATCTGTATACCAGTTTTTTCGAAAACTCGATTTGTCACTATATGACAAAGTAGAAAGGCAAACTCAATTTTATTCAAGTCACTTTAGTAAAAGATTGGTATATCGAACTCGTCATTTCGGGACGGTTCGCTTATATCTCTAATCTGGATGATTCAATTGGACCAATAAATAGGGGCACGAAAATCTTGCAGTCGGTGAACTCCGACTCTTAGAATGAAATCGAATGGATATTTGATTTTGGGGCTGTAAAATCATACTAGTTGATGGAATTTTACTGTAATAATTTTTTGTTGCATATGATATGTCAGCCCTCTTCATGCCTCAATATACTTTTATACGTTGAAAAATATTCGATGACAATTACAGATGTGTAAGCTCTTTTTTCTAGTTTTAAATACTTTAATTTATGTATTTATAACGTTATAAATTTCTTTCGGATAAAGAATTAGTGATGAGATACAAATAATATTTTAACAAAATACCGCGTTGTTGGGGATTCAACCAGATGTATAAAAACTCATACTGTCAAAGCGAGAGGCAACTAGTGGAAGGGGGCAACAGTAGGTATCGAATGAAAGTCCACGAATGGTTAATGTAACAGTAACAGTGTTTATTGAAGTTAATATATTAAAGATATTATTGAAATTCTGTATTTATGTTATCTATAAATATCATGGTATTATTTTCATACTACTTGTGAATCAAATGTCTTGATAAAGGGAAATAGTAGTCTTAAGAATGTGTTGAAAGAAAGAATTACTTTCCTGGTCTAAATTGTGTGATGTTAGTGCGGCGGTCAATTGCAAGTTGAACGCCACGTTTCCTTGTTACGGCGGTCAGTTGTCAATTGAATGTGTATGTTGCTTGTTGTGGCAGTCACTTGTAGTTTGAACGCTAATTGAGATGATTGGCGCTGCCGTGAATTACAAGTTGAAAGTTGATGCGACAGTGGATTGTAAGTCCAATGCCGCCTTTCTTGTACTACGTGATTTCGCTGTGGAAATAGTGTGAAGATTCATCAGGAGTCGGTCTGATGGGCTCCCTATGGCAGTGATGATTGATTAGAGTCATTCTGATATACTCTTTGGCGTTGGTGTAATCGCTGTAGTGAAGTCATTTCGTTCGCGAGATATAATATTGTTTCAAAATACATCATAGTTGACGGTAAAAGTCCCAAGCAATTTGAGTAATTTGAGAAAGTCCGATTATGATTCGGAATCTCGAACACGTGTATATATAACTTCATAAATTAATTATAATCTATTAGGTAAATTAAAAGAAATATTGCGTAACTAAATAAAAATGCTATATATTGAACCATGTGTATACACAGAAATTAAAATCATAAGTTTAAAATTTTACCTTAATGCCTAACTTTAATTATATTGCACATTATAATATTTTCCAAAAAAAATAAGTTTTATTTGCTTCACTCTCTTCTGACCCCTACTTCTTTCTTATCACGCTAGATGACGATCAAAACCGTTTTGGTGACATTATTTTTTTGATTGGAAACGTAAACAGGAATTAATATGAAAAATGTTATGTACATAATGGAAGTGCTTCTAAATAAAAGTAATTTTTTCGTGTTATTTCAAGACTATCTTTAGGGTCACCAATAATGTAAAATGAAAAAACTTTGAATATAAAATAAAAATGATTGTCATTTATACAAACGTTCGAGAACTGAATAGAAACTCGGAAGTCACTAAATAATATGATTCGTTTTGAGATTTTTTTGAATACTTTTTGTGTTTATGATTGCCAGATGTCCCAGAAGAGTCAAAGAATTTTCCGATAATATTTCATGTATATTTTCGCTTTGACAGTGATTTGAAATAGACGAGTTTTCCCAGCATTGCACTCGAAAAATCATCGATGGTCAATATAACCATCACGTGCATTGCAAGGCGCGTGTAGTAAAATTAACAGACAATATCTTCTAAGAACCCACGCACAGTTGCTAAACTTCGTACGATTTGCTTTCACGCCAAATAGATTCATATTTTGAAAAGTGTAAACATCAACTGACGCCAAGGATTGAATGGCGGTACAATTTCTCAAGCCCTGACCCGGCGATCCGACGCCCGATAATCGCTGACGCACATCTTAAAACGTTACATAGAAGTACCCAAATTACTTTAGTACACATTCAACAACGATATTGGATTCTTGGAGGGCGAACTCCAATCAAGCCTTACATCCTGAGTTGCATAATTTGTACTCGGCAGCGTGGAATCCGCTCCCATCAGATGATGGGCCAACTACCTGCTGTTCGAGTCACACCTTCAAGACCATTCACGCAAACAGGAATCGACTATGCGGGGCCAATCTTTTATAAAACGTGCAGAAGTCGAAAATCCAGAAAGCCACAGGATTTGATGTGCAACTTTGTTTTTCAACATCAGCTGTACATCTGGAAGTGGTCAGTGACTATACCACCGACGGATTCATTGTTGTCTCCAGAAGGTTTACGTCACGTCGGGGTATTCCTAATAGTATCTATTCGGATTGTGGGTACCACCTTATTGTGTTGATATGTATAGGAAAAATGTTAAGATAGTTCAAGATTTGTAATTCTAAAATAAAATAGCATTATAATTATCCTACAACTTCTAAAGGCAGCCCTCTGTTTCATTCTACCCTGCTATCTCTCTTTCTCCACTATCCGCCTCTCCCTCCCTCCACCTGGGAGAGTGTTTTCTCGGGCTTAATTCCCGAACAGATATATCAATAGAATGATTCATGAATATGAAAATATTTTTATAACGTTAATATTAATGCATAACTGTAATGTCAAAATAGACCTTATTATGAATATTTATATTATAAAAGGCAATCTTATGTTAAAATTTAAATTATTATAAATTTCAATTTTGTTCCGAATTGAGAAATTAAATTATCAATTTCTTTTATTTAAATAAGATAATAAATGTATTCAAATTTTATATAATATTATATATTCTCCTTTTTATCATATATAAATATTTAGAATCCTTTCTACATTAAGAATTTTTTAAAAATATTTAATAGTATATTTTATGTATAAAGATAGATTGCTAAAAATCTTATCTTTGAATTAAATATCTTCACAAAATAAGACTTTTTTACGTTTTGAATAAAATACATCACTGAAAACTTGAATTCATTTTCAATTAAATGACGTATATAATCATAATATTTATCAATAAAATTATAAATCGTTATCTTAATTTAAAATTATTTTCATTTATAAATTAATGATAATTGAATAAATCAAGATTTAATAAATATGATATATAATAACTAACAATATGTCTGTAAATTTTTAAATATAATTAATTATTAAAGGAAAGCTTAATTTAAACTTAATATGTTAAAATATTCATTAATCTGATGTTACAGTAAACTTTAAATGGAATACAATATTTGAAATACTATCTTTCCGTAATAACTACAAATATAAAAATAGAGAGATAATTGAAATGCATTATGTTGTATATAACTTAATAAATTTTAATCCAAAAAATTTAATGAGAGAAATAAATGATTTATAGGTAATGAGAAGTAAATATTTTCATTCAATTGACAGATCGCATAAAATAATCTCGAAATCTGTTATAAACAATATCAGTTAATATCAGAACAATTTCTTGATTCGGAAATAAATTCATCTCAATTTAAAGATTTTTCTCCTCTCTTTGTTTAGTCATTAAAAGGGAATTATCGTGAGGCTTGCAGAAGTAGCAGCAGCTAAATAATGTCAGTCAATCGACGTCTCCTATAATCTTCGTTTCCTATTATCTTCGTCCCAAGCTAGCGAGCTTCTTTATCCGTTAAATCCCGTATCCCATGTATAAGTATAATTATTCTTGACGGAGTGTGTTGATTAATTCCAGCAGCCCTAATATAAACAGTATATTAATGAGCATTTGTCCCTCTTTATAATCCACTCCTTTTTACTAACTCTATTCCTCGTTCTCAGTCGTTCAAAACAAACATCGAAAATCACATTGATTATGAATCACTTTGCAAATAATCTATCAATACCGTTAAAGCGTGCCTCTTAAAAGTCAACCTATATCTTTAGTAGATGATAATAGTTTCTTTTATATTTGGCTTCTTTACTTATTTAAAAAATAAATGGCTTCATTTATTCATATATACGAGGCATAATATTTTATCTTAATAAGAATAAATACACAACTTTTAAAAAATTTTATTAAATTTATATTTTAACACATTAGATTTTCAAAAATTTAAATTAAATTAAAATTTCAATAATTTAATAATTTAAATGACAACATTTATTGCATAAATTAAAATAACATGTCAATTTATCTATGATATATATACATTTTTTATCAATTATTATATATAACTAATAATAAATTGTAAATCTATTAT
The DNA here is from genome assembly GCA_030522565.1 of Ceratosolen corneri. Taxonomy (NCBI): domain Eukaryota; kingdom Metazoa; phylum Arthropoda; class Insecta; order Hymenoptera; family Agaonidae; genus Ceratosolen; species Ceratosolen corneri. Next base: position 4,527 of record JAPYYT010007619.1, on the reverse strand, counting down.
GAATAATATAAATTTTATAGCTTGTATGTAGCTGTACAAAAATTATTTATTTATTATTTTATAATAATTATTTTAAATAATCGTACTTTAATTGATTACTTAATTTACTCTCCCTATGCGATTCTTATTAAAATTTTAATTTTTAATCATTTAAATTAGTGGTATAAAGTAATTTATTTTCTTTTTCTGATTTTAAATAAGATTCTCCATTTCTTTTTATTTGTTAACTTTATTGTCTAGAAGCATTTTCTGTTATGAAAAGTTGTAAATAACAGATATTAGTTTGAATAAGCAACCTTGTTTTATAATTTTTACTTTAAGATTAATATTTTAATAAATAAATAATAACATTGTTTTAATATTTTAATATTTTAAAATTAACATTTTAATAAATAAACAATAATAAATAATTATTATTTATAAATAAAAAATAGTGAGTGAATGTTAAAATTTATTATAATTCTTTATACATAAGTTGTTTACTTAATTTTTAATATTTTTTATTTATTTATTTGTTGTTCAATAATATTTAATTATTTTCAAGGAAATAATTTCTTATAATTTTCAAAAGTTTATCCAATGATAGTACGTCAGTAAAATGACATTTTTAATTAGCCAATAATCAAATAAAAATATTACTATCATTCGAAAGAAAAAAATAGCCTTTAATAGTAAACCACAATTTTCAATATCAACACTTTGTATAGAGTAGCCATTACTTAACACATATTACTCGAATTCAGAGGGTAGTAAGTCAAGACTCGTCACTGAAATTACGGAGTAGCCAGTACCATAATTTCGAGAAAAGAAAGCAAAGTACAAGGAGCATCGAAGTACAGCCAACGTATATCCTCCCTCTTGAAAAGCTGCAATCGATTTCCGCATCGGGTCGATTTGCATAATTAAACGTACACATGCACGCGTGTGCACGTAAAGCAATCAACTGCAGAGAGGCCGAGAAAGGTAAATGTAAATATGACGCGAACTGCGCGTCGTCAACGAAAGCCACGTAATAACACAAAGTGCGCGCCCACACGAATTGCAGAGGAGACCGAGAACTGTAAGAGGATACTTCCAAGCAGAAAAGTGTAACTGAACAAAGAGAAAGAAATGGGAGCGACCGAAGGATAATTCATAATTAAAAAAATTATCTTCATTTGAAAAAAATAAATAAATGACTTTTACTATTATCGATACTTTAGCAAGATTCTAATTGTGGCTTCCTCAACTATATATTTAATAATTCTCAACTTTATTGCATTCATTATAAAAATTAAACTTTGTATTACATATTCGAAAATTAATTGAAATATATTAATAATACAATATAATGACGTGTTAACCTAAATTTATAAAATCTATAATACACGATATTTGAATTATGATATTATAAATAAATTTAGAATTGTTATTAATTTATACAGAATTTTTTTTATACAGAATTTATACAGAACATTTAATTCACAAGAACAGTTTCTCTACTTTCCGATGCATCGTTTATGAAATAGACTCAAAATTCTAATAGAACATAGACAGTTAAATGGAGGATTAAAAACTTTAATAATGATAGAGAAAGGTAATGAATAAAAACGAGTGCAGACGGTAAATCGAACGATTGTCTTCGGTGAGCGAATGGACGGCCCCTGAAAAAGGAAGTGCACACCCATTGTTGGAAAACGAATATTCATTTGGGCTGGCATAGATGTAATATGCATCCATGTTATAGTCTCGACAAGGGATGGGAGTTCAACTATTCTAACCTGTCGTTGTTCACATAGTTTCCTTTTGTACTCAATCTATGGAAATACAATGAGATAAGTATAAGTAATAAATCTTAATATTAAATATATTAATTTGAAATTAACTAAATTAATAAATTATGAAATCTTAATCTGAAAAAATATATTTCTGTAAAATTTAATTAATCGGATTACAACATTTTAAATTGGTAACATAAATTTGTTCTGAAATATAATAATTATCTCACTTGTAGCTGAAGTCTAAGTGCATTATTTTAATTTTTAATACATTTATATTTTTAAACAATTAATACAAGATGTATGTAAGTGTTAATGCTAAATTAAAATTAGTGTCAAAGTTTGCTTCTGCATGAGATAAAAATTATTGGAATAGTATATTGTAAATGTAAGATCTATATTTAATATTATTATAAAAATCATAGAATACGTATATTTATACATTTTGTAAAATAATACACGTAAAATGTATATAATGAAATTAAATATCTCACGTATGTACGCTGACGCCAAAGAAAAGAGTTTATATATATGTATATTGAATCTATTGTAAATGTACTCTACTGTAAGTAAGCCTTTTGATACTTACGTGTACGCACACAGGGACGCGCCGACACACGCCCACACACGCCCACACATTTCATAGAATCTGCTTTTTCGTAATATATTCTCCTTTACACATTATTATCTACAACATAGGAAATAATTAAATTTATTATTAATTTATATGTTTGGAAATATTAACTTTTAAATTTTCACAAAAATATAATAAAATATAAATTCATTTTTCTCATTCCCCAGTGATGTTTCTGTTCTACATGTTCTACGTGGAACGTTCCTTATTTAAAAAATTAAAGATATTTGTTCGTGGTACAACATGACTCGCCATGCCAAAATCTAGTTATCTTTGTCAGTTAAATAACGAATAAAATGATAACTAATGAAAAATAAAACTCTATTAAAACAATGTAACGTAAAGGAACAAATTCGAAAACATTAAAAAGCGCACTTCTGTTCGATACTAGCAGATGAGCAACAGGCTCTGCGATACTTGTATCTTGCACCTGTCTATCATAAAAAACAAATGCGCACAAATATTTTTCGAGTATTTAGTCAAAATGCAACGTGTATAATAAGTGTGTGGAAAAAATGAGTAGAGAGTTGTTCGTATCTACTGAGCTCAGTAGCTGCATTCTTAAAAAATAGTGAATTGAATTTATTGTTACTACAAAGGTTTACCAGAAAAATTATATAAGATAATGATAAAGACGTATATTTAAGTTAATAACTCTTTTTATATTAATATTTTATTTAATTGTAATATAATTAATTCATAAATTAATGTTATGATTCATGTTATTGATAATTGAACTAGTGCTGGCCGAAATTATTACTCATTATATATTTATACATTTTATCTCTAAAAATAAAATAATTATTTTTTTTCATATTGAAAGCAGATATATTTCAATTATGAAATAATATAAAAATAAATAGCATACATTTAAACTAGTATTGTTTGTTCATTAATTTACTGCAATGTAATTTCAAGTTTATATATATATATATATATATAGAGAGAGAGAGAGAGAGAGACGAAAAAAGAAAATTTTGTATATTATAATATAACATATACTTTATAATGTAGATAATTCTATGGTAATTAACTTTAACAGTAGTGTATATGTAGATATTAATACTTGGAACATTTATATATTTTATATATAATTTAAGTTTATTTAATTATCGTATACTTTGTACACTTTATAAGCAAATTAATATAATAAATTTATAATTTATATCCGTGCATATATCTTTACATTTCTTCAAATAGTTCCAAACGAATTTAAATGAATTTATGGAAAAATATACCTGTATTATATATACTTATAAAAAACGTTGTCAAAAAGAAATTTAAATTTAGTTAAATTTTACTAAATGTTATTGTTCGCGATTCCGACATAATCTGACTCTTACAATAATATTCGGATATCATTTCACGACTTTACTTTCAAATTATTCTGTTGGAATGTCTTATACTTCGTGTTTGCTATATTTTGTTTATATCCCAGTGTTTCCAGGAAAAAAAAACCGTTGTGAATTTTTGAACTGTAAACCGCCTAGTAACAATGCCCCTCCCGCCAGCGTCTCAGTCTTCACCCTTCTTACCCCCTACCCGAACGGTCGCGAACAGCCCTTTCCTTTGTCTCTCAGCTACGTAGAAAATTTCGTCACACCCCCCACCATAGATTGTCGTCGGCCTATCTAGCCCTCCTGCTATAAAATAGGACCGCAAGCTCGCGACAGCAAGAAGTATCTCCAATTGCTCTACGTCTTCCGGCCCATCTCGAAAGGGTCTCGTGCGCAGAAGTGGTCATACATCCGAGCAACCCCGTCGCCACGTCTCGACATACATTTAAAGAAGCTTCGTCCACACAGTGAGCACGCTACTTGCCCGCTGTTGCATCCTTCCCATCCTGGATAGAGCTCCCAGGGTGGAGCGCAGAAGCGAACCCAGCACTAAGAGGCAAGTAGCAACCCGGTTTTCTATTCTCACGCGACGGCTCATCGACGCGCAACACATGTATTTCAGCGCCTAATGATTGATAACCCCCCCGCGCGGTAAGACCACTCGGCGATCCTAAGCGCCGGTTACTCGACACCGCCGCCCGTTTATATCGGATAGTTAAGACAATGCGTAGTAGTTAAGTGCGACAGTGCGGGATAACACAAACATATAGACAATCGCACCTCGCGTAACGTGTAAGTG
>JAPYYT010007605.1:0-11748 GCA_030522565.1 Ceratosolen corneri | reverse complement strand
ATGATCGCAAATGTTCAATATGAAAGAAATATATAATAGATGTATTTTAAAATTATATTCGTAGAATTTAAAGAAACATGTGGCGATCATAAACGTATTCCATTTTTATAAAACAATTTTAATAATACATAATATTAATTTTAATATTTTCTTAGCTAACCCTCCCCTTTTACTATCTACTTCTCCACTCCTTTCATTAAAGAGAAGTTTTAAACGAACACCGAAATTACTTCCAAAACGGATACATATAAAAAAATTAAATATCTAGATCATTGCGCTGTTTAAACCGACATATCGACAATTAAGAATTAAGATATGCAAATACTAAATATAATAGTAAACCAGAAAAATCTTATTTTTCACTATTTCACAGAAGAATAATCAATTAAAATTATTTATATGAGTTTTTTGCTTTTCTTATTTTAGTTAGATTTTATTTTTAAAACCATGATTGTTTAATTTAATAATATATTTATTTTTCTGACACTTATACTTATAAATAATTTGATAAGTTTTAGGTAACAATTATGATATATTCACCTGTGCACAAAATTTTGAGCACCTGTAATTCATATAAATGTTTGGTAAAATAACACAAAGAACTAAATTCGTAACAATTACAAACAACTACAAATTGAAATCTAAATATAAATATTTGCAATTTAAAATATATTTCTTACACTAGTTAGATTTTATAACATTTGAAAGTGTTGAGTTATTCAAAAATTTAATTTTTTACATTCTAGTGTGCTGTTTTGTAGTTATTTATTTATAATTTATCACGAAAATTCGAAATTTACTTGTTCTATCATTTATTTTTTTGCTTCTCTTGAATTAAATTAATTTCAAGTAATAAACTTTGTTAAAATGTTTGCAACATTTATATCTATATCTATATATGTATATATTTATAAAAATGGTTATATATATATATATTATTTAAATATAGGAAAATAAATAGACGACAAAGAAATGATAATTCTTTAGTTTCCGCAAGGTATTGTTCGTGGAATTATGAAAATATTTTATATAAATCTTTATTACAATAAATTTTAATTGCATTTGAAAATTTCGTTTCTTTCAAATATCTGAATGTGCATAACCCCTTAATCAGTACCGTGCAAATAGGTAATACATCATCATTTAACATCAGATAATTTATTTTTTCACATTCGATACATCTGGATATTTAAGACGTGTTTTTTATACTATGTCTTTTGAGGGAAAGTATAATGCCAAAAGTCCAGGTAATGCTATTTTGTATAATTTATGTATACAATCAATTTTTTTTAATGTTAAATAAAATTTTATTCTTTTTGTTGTATTTTTTTCTGGAATTAATTTATTACAAAATAAATAATAAATATATACTTCGATTTGTATTGTTTCTAAATTTTATTTATTATATACATTATTTTTAAATATTTAAAAAATTGTATTATAGCTGTAAAGAGGTTAATGAGAGAAGCAAAAGAATTACATGATGCAACCGACGAGTATTATGCTTATCCACTAGAAGAAAATCTGTTTGAGTGGCATTTTACTGTTCAAGGGCCACCGTCAACAGATTTTGAGGGTGGTTTTTATCATGGAAAAATCTTATTACCTCCAGAATATCCTATGAAACCACCTAATATTATTCTTCTAACAGTTAAAAATATATTCTTAAAATTAATAAAAAAAAAATATTTTTGGATTTATTTAATTTAATCTATATATATTATAGCCTAATGGTCGATTTGAAATAAAAAAGAAGATTTGTTTGAGTATATCTGGTCATCATCCAGAAACATGGCAGCCATCATGGAGTATAAGAACAGCTTTATTAGCCTTAATAGCATTCATGCCTACACCTGGAAACGGAACGGTCGGTTCTTTAGATTATAGCCCTATGGAGCGACAACAACTTTCCAAAAAGTAAGTATATTAATTAATCAAAAAATTAAGTATTAACTTAATATTATGTACATTAAGTTATTTATTTTGTAAAAAAATAAAAGTTATTTAAATTTTTGTACAATATATATTTAAAGTCTAAATACTTACATGTCAACTTGTTTTTAAATTAATTTTAATCTTCATTTGATTAATCAAATAAAATAGTACTGGGAGAATTAAAAGCTAAATTTTATTTGTTATATTTATTATTTACCTTAAATATCAAAGAATAATCTGTAATAATTAATCAATAATCAAATTCATCGATTGAATGGTTTGAAATAAATATTTTATTTTTTTTAGTACAATAGTGATGTATTAAAAATTAATTTTCTCTTATTTATAATTTGAAGAAATTATTTTAGTTAATAATTTTATTTATTAAAAATGATTAACAGTATAAAACAAATAAATATTAAATAATCAAATTAAAAATATACTCTCAAATATTAAATATCAATGACAACATATATACAAAATGAAAGTGTTTAATCTAAATTCTTTATAATTCATAAAAGTAATATATTTTAATATCATTTCAAAATAAGACAGCTTTATTTGATATTTTAAGTTTATTATTATAATCGGATATAAAAAAATTAATTGTATTTTTAAATAATTAACAGTTATAAATATATTCAAATATAATTTGCAGATCATTAAATTGGTATTGTGATAGTTGTGGCAGAATAGCAGATTTATTATCCCACGATAAAGTTAAAAAACCAATTACAGAAGAAGAACAGCATATGTTAAATACAATTTCTTTAAAGGTTAGAATTTAAAATGTTAAAATAAAATTTTGTGTAAATGTAATAAATATTACAGGGTGATGTATCAATATCACAAGAAATGCCTTATTTATCAAATGCTAATATTGTTGAAGAAAATGAATTAAGGCATCGAAACAATATTAATACTTTACATGCAGAACATGAATCTGAAATAATTTTAAATCCACCAATAGAAGTTTTATCCTATTCTAAAGAGTTTCTTTGGAGTTTATTAATCGCAATCTTAGTAATTGCGATAATCCTCTTACTTGTAAGACGACTATTTTTACTCTAATAAATTTTCTGTATATTAGTTGCCAAAAAATAATTACAGTTTTAAATATGGAAAACTTTAATAAACGTAAGTATATATCTTATCAATAATAAATATCCACTGATTATTAATATAGTTAGAATTTGTATAATGATTTACTTAAAATTTTAAATTATTTTATTGATCATTATAAAATTTAATATAAAAATATTAAAAACTTAAGCTACTTAAAAATAATTTCATTATGTATCGTATATGTGGATAAATTGTAATAAAATGTAACCTATCTAAAGCAAAGTTTTATATATTTATAGATTATTTATTTTGTAATGTTTCCTATAAAAAACTTATTTCGAATATATTTAAATTATGTTTATGAAAAAATAAAAAAATTTAATAATTTCCAATTTTTAATTTTTATACTTTAATATTAAATTGTTAAGTAATTCTGTATATGAATTAATATTTTTTCTATTTCCTTTTATATTTGTTCATAACTTTTTACTCCAATTTTTAGTACACTAACACAATAATGAAACTTTCAAAATTTACTAAATATAAAACATTTTAAGGAATATTTTCATATTATCAATTTATGTAATAATAAAAGGACAAAATAATGTTAAAAAATAACAAAAAGAAATATTTTCCATTTTAGTAAACTATAATTTAAGTCTTTAAATTATGCAAATTAAATAATAAAATTACCATATAGAATTTTTTTATTTACTCAAGTAAAAAATTAATTTTACTTAATAAATAAAAGTAATTAATAAAAATATTTATTTTATTTTTTAATTAAAATATTTAGCTAGCAATGCATTTAGCTTCACAACTTGAAGAAATTAATGTATTGATATAAGTATTCAAATATAATTTAAATGATTAATTATAATTAAAATAAATTTTATACATTACTTTACTTACAAATATTTTTAACAATTTTGTTCTAATTTTATAAAATTTAACATTTATTATAAGAAATGTTTTCATAAGTGATATTAAACATTGAAGGTCAAATAAATCTTAAATTTCTATAATAATTTAACACATGATCAACGTATTATTAAAGTTTTATATATATTTACAAAATATGTTTGTTAGTTTTAAATAAATTCATATATAAATTTATTAAATTTTTTTTAATTATCCGTTAATAATTTTATATAATTAATAAATAATAATTAATAATTTTATAAATTCGTTTGTGATTTATAAAATATATGTTAAGCATTTATATCCAACAACATTCAAGATGTATATATCTAATACAGAAGATCATAAATTTTTAACAATGTTATTTTATTTAATAGTAAAAATTCAAATACAACTAAATTTTAGTAAAAATTAATAAATTTAATGTTATACCTATTAAAACTTTAATGTCATTATATCTACTTGTTCGGGTAACTTTCCCGATGCTGAACTCTCCCCAAGGTGGTGGGGGGAGGGAAAGGCCGATAGTGGTAGAGGAGAAATGGCAGGGTAGAAAGAAACGAAGACACGGGAGGTCTTAATTTGTTTCTGAGCTTAATATTCTTGTATAATTATTTATCATAAAAGCACTAATGATTTTATAGGCCTTTATTTCCTCTGCCCGTGGTTTTCAAAGGAGGTTTTCAAGGCCTGCTAATCTTACAAATTGTTTATTGACAGGCTGTGATGTGCCACCTACCGTTCAATTGTGTTAAACGTAATGGCAGCCCTTTTATCCAATAAAATTAATGTACGTTATTCCCTACTTGCCTCCGGTATGTCGGTTCTAGGCTCTCGTCCCCTGGTTTACTGGTCCATGATCGTCACGAATGCCGCGTACCAAATCTACCCAGATAAAGGAGGGAGCTGCAGCCTATGAAGTCCTTAGCGTTGTAGCGATTGCAATGCAGTCGATGATCCAATATTTCAATATTCCAATATCTCGGGTGTGTGTTAAAGTTAATTGTGCACCTCCATGAAGTGTTCTTTGGTGTGCGTCAGCAATGACAAGTGTGGTCATCAGTGATTTCCGAGGCAGAATGGCAGGGTGTTTGGTTTCCTCAAGTAATGACGTCTCATTGAGTCTTCCGCCAACATGAATAATTCCTTCACCATCAATGTATGCATTCAAGCGACTCATCATGTGCTTGGGAGGAAATTATTCCTGTCTTTGGAATTGTTTAATCTCAAGAGGGAAATAAATGTTCGTGCTGCTTTTACCCAGAATCGGTTTCTTTTTTAGGCTCTCCCTGGTTATCCTGCCAGGTGATGGATCTTTCTTTCCAAGCAGCCATTGATATGGCCTATGCTACCATAGTTTATGCTCTCTTAAATTTCTACTGGAAATACCCCTTGATGCACAATCTGCAGGGTTTGATGAGCCAGGAACATGAAGCCATTTGGCATCTGGAATTAATTCTCGTAATTGACTCACCCTATTTCCCTCATATTCTCCCCATCGCACTGGGATGCCACTGTCGAATCTGTCCATAAGTATGTTGCTGCTATATTTAAATTTAATGAAGATTTGACATATTTTACCAATTTTGTTAGTAATAATGCTGCTGATAATTCCTTTCCCCTGCAAGATTCTTACATTGAACACTTATGTACACCACTGCTGCCATTGCCAGATCTGAGGAATCCGAAAAGCCATGTAATTCCACCTTTGAATCACTCCAGGTATTTAGCCAGCGTGTAATTGTTATAATTGTTAAATGCTGGGCAGCTCATTGAAGTCAACTCTTCAGTCCATAGCTTTTGTAGGAACATTTTTGCCTTAATCACTGCAGGAGATACAAAACCTAGGGGATCAAAAATTCATGCAGTCTCAGAAAGAATTGAACTTTTGGTGATTGACCTTGGATTTGTATTAGTTATTTTACTGGTAAATTTGAAACAGTCTTCAGATGGTAACCATCTCATACCTAAAATATGGGTTTTGCAGTCATCAAATGATATAAAGGAGCCTTGTTGGTCACTCTCATTCAAGGTGTCGATTACTTCTTGATTCATTGCGTGCCATTTTGCCAAAGAAAAACCGCCCTCCATACAAAGGCTACGAAGTTGCAATGCTATTTCTTTTAGTTGCTATATGGAATCTGCACCTCCAAATATGTCATATACATATCTTCCTGAGGTAATGGGAGGCACAGCTAGGGGATACTTATCCCCTACATCTAATTATAGCATTGTCCTCACTGCTAAGAATGGAGCGGCTATCAAACCATAAGTAACGGTTGTTAATGAAATTGGCACTTCTTTACCTTGTTCGTCAACCCAAAGAATTCTGTGTAAGTCCCAAATCGTCTTTATGAACCTTTATTTGCCTGTACATCTTTGTGATATCGGTCGAGAATAAGTGTGTATTGTCGGATCCATAGCAGGACATCTGGAATATCTAGATGGAGGTTTGCTCCAGTATGCATGTTTCACTGGATCCATTGAATACTACTCTTAGTTTGGTGGTGGCACCTCTTGCTTTAATACACCACGATTTTTTACAAATTTTGGGACTCATATGGCCAAGTTTGATGTATTCTGTCATGAACTCTTTGTATAAATTCTGATAGTTGTCATCTTTGCTCAATCGTTTTAATATTGTTCTAAGATCAACGCCGCGATGTTATGTAATAAAAATAAGGTCTCGTGCGATATGCTGTGTATTGAATCAGCCCAAACTTGGTCGTTGAACGCCGTGTACTTTGAAATCAATCAGATCTGATTAGTTTTTGAATTATAATTATTGACATGTGCTTTAGTTGAGATTGTTAAACTAACTCACTAACATGAGTCGTGCAATAATTAGTGCAAAAAGTCGCTTGGCGCCGTTATATCGGGAGAAATTTGAAACTTTACTGCCTAATAGAATAAATTTTTCAAGGTTAGTACGTGTATTATTGACGGCAATGATGATATTTATAAAATATTGCCTTGCAGAAGCGTAGCGAACATCGAATCCGAAAGTCATTTCAGATTTTGTCGTTTCAATGAGCTTATTATGAACAGACTCGTAAGATACCAATGAAATCTCGAATACATGTATAACTGTCCCGGAATTAACCTGAAAAAGAGCTCTCCCCAAGGTGATGCGAGGGAGTGGCCGACAGTGGAGAGGAAGAGATATCAGGGTAGAAAAAAACTAAGATGAAAACGGTAATGAATATGAAGGCGTGTACAATGCTGTAAAACTGTTTTTATGTAAAAGTATTGAAGCTGTTTCTACTCGATATAGTAATACTATAATACTATTGTAATCTTGAATTATAAGCGTTGAACAACCGGAATATTCAGGCATAGATGTTTAATTAAATATTACTTATTTCCACAAGCCCGCAATATTTAGGCGTAAATTGAATATCACAAAACTTGTACACGTTGTCTTAGTTTAGATCAACAACGGTTACCTACATGTCGTAGTTATGTTTACTGGATATCGTGTTGAAGCTGGTACGGGTTGATGTAACGGAAAATTAATGAATTAATGAATGAATAATGAAGTCAGTCGCAGCTGCCTTGATCACACCGCCTGTGTTTATTCGCGCTTATCCTTGCTTACAAGGATCTTATGCTATTAATAAGTTTATCTATACAGGGCGATATCTTGTGTGTTGCTCTCTTCGGATTGTTTTTTTTTTTTTTCTTTCTTTTTTTTTTTTTTTTTTTTTTTGAGTTTCCTTATCAGCGCGAATTTAAAACTTCTTTTTTTTATTCCGACCACTGAATCTGAGAAACTATTCACTTAACAGAATTTTGTATTTGTCATAATTCAGCGATTGCAAATCGCTTGATTTCTAAACGATTTAAGAAGATTCAAGAGATTGTTCGTTGGCACGCCATAGGCACGATATTTAAAGTCTTCACCCCTCTTCTCGGAAGAGGGGGTTCTTGTTCATCTATGAGAGTGGAACATTTCGGTGATTGGTTGACAGCTAATTATACAACTGTCATCGGTGCCCTTTGACTGGTAGTGTCAACGCCCTTTCAGGCGGTGGAGGCACCAAAGCGGCGGCCGGCTACGCATTGGATCGCCGGGCCATCGTTTGCGATGTTGCTAACGTTTCAACGCGTAGCTTGGTTTGATGTTTATACTTTTCAAAATATTCATCTATTCGGTATGAAAACAAATGGTACAAGTTTCGCAACGACGAAACCCACTCAAAAATTCTAAAAAACGTTTTTAGAAAGTATTATCCATTAATTTTACTACACGCCCGTTGCAATACAAGTGATCGCCATATTGACCACCATCGATCTTTCGACTGCAATATGGGAAAAACTACATATTTTTAATATTAATAATTTTTCAATTACTTCAATTTTAAAAGCAATAATCAAATAAGTTTATCAATAATAAAAACTATATTTTAAAAAAATATTTCATTGGATCAAAATACCATTTTTTATATGACAATTAATTTTTTACCATTTTACTTGAGATTTATATATTTAAACTAAATTTATTGGTTAGAGTTAATCTATTTTTTAGTTTCTTTAAGATTTTTGTCAATCAATAATTCAATTTTACTACATTTTTCAGTTTCAACGTCTATCATATATATACTGAATTCTACTCTAACCTAATTGATAAAAATACTTTCAATCAGGACGAAGCACTAAAAGAGAAGGTTAATAACTATTCAGAAATGGATTACTAGATTATTATAACTTTCTAATTTATTATTTGCAGTAAACACAGGCATTCCTGACATAAAATATTAAAAAAAAACTTATATTTTAGATAAATTTTAATCGGTAATTATACTATAAGAAATAATGTATATTTAATTATATATGAATTTAGGTGGATTTGCAATACTACAATATATTACAATGTAATAATTTTACATTTACACTTACCATACACACACCCATGTATTAAATCACACATTAATGTTTAAAATTTGGGAAAGAGGCAGTAGAATATAGTATACACCTTTTATGCCTGAAGAGCTTATAGGATTTAAAATTTTTAATTAATTATGTAACTCAAAATTATAAATTATAATGTAACATGTGCAATTAAAATATTTTATTACATATTGCTGTATAAATATGTAAGATAAATTTAATAATAAAAAAAAATTGAAAATAAATTTAATAAAAATTTTACTAATTAAAAATATAAAGTATTCGTTTAAGTTACTAAATTATTTTTATTAATAATGTTAGTATGTTAATAATTGCCAGAATAATATACTTATAATAAAATAATAAAATTTATTTTTAACTTTTAAACGAAAAAATGTTTTCAAATTGTCTCATGCAAAAATCTATAGTTTATTAAATAAAAAAACAATATAAGATTACATCGAACATTAATTTTACTTTTTTTACAAATTAATCGTTATTTTATTGATTCATTTAATTAATTGCTTGATTAAACTAAAATATAGTTAAAAAACAAATTATATTTAATATAAAATTTAGTGTTTCAAATAATGTAATCATTAAGTTATAAATGTGATTAATATTAATAAATGATCTGTTTTATTTTAAATTCTTAAATATTATAATCATATTCGTTAAATGAAATGGTCAAATCAATTTATTAAAAATAAAAAAATTAATTCTTTTCTGAAGCATACCTACAAATTTTATTATATGTTTATATAAAAATCAAAAACTTATTAATTTGTATGGAAATATAAATTTATCTATTTTTGTTCGAGATTCCATTGGTTTCTCGACCGTCTGTACTAACTTTTTGATTGTAAATTCTTTTGGAAATATTCAAAATGTTTATGATTCCCAGATGTATCCCAAAGCCTACGAATCCAATGAAATTCATTGAGTACCCTATTTTTACTCACTGATGACATTTACGATCTTGTTTACTCGGACTACACCTTGAAAGTTCCACGATGGTCAATGCAACCATCTTGTGTCTTGTAATGTAAAACCTAGTAAAATAAACAGTTATAAATATAACATACTATTTTCATAAAGTACCCATTAAAAATTGGAAAATAATAAACATGTAACAATTCAATTGTGCAACAGTACCAGTTGCGGCACTACACTTGAAAACGTAGCAACCACTAGTTCGCCACTACCCGCTTCAAAGGGCATTGACACTACTTGCCAAGGGTGCTAATGGCAATCTAAGATTAATCGCATAGTTGCCAAACTTTGTTTTATTTTCATAACTAGCCGATATTAATTTGAAAACCATGAGAACTCAGCTATGCTTCAAAACGTCGATGCAACCACGCCGGTAGCGGCCCGACATCCGGAAGCGCTGCTACCACTTCATCACCGGCACTCCCACCCCATCAAAAGGGTGTTGACATTACTTAGCTACAGCTCCAATGACAACAGAAAATTAGTTTTCATACAATCGATAAAGCTTCCTACTCTCATTGAAATTGAAGATGACCACCCCTACTGAAGGAGCGAGGTGAAACATCAAACTACAGAACGACGCTGCAGATATTTCTCTCAGCTTTTCACAGGAGGATCTTGAAGCTGAATACGGCACGTCCAACTATTTTATGGCTAGGTACAGACTCCAGATCCAGCTATCCAGCAATAGGGCCACGAGGAGAAAGGTGGTCCTCTAGTTTTGATGTATTATGAGAGACAAAACAGTGTTAATGTTTAATTTGTTTGAATATCATTCTAAAAATTTGTCAAATTTATTTATATTTACTTTAACTAATTTATATATTTACTTCTTCTCCTCTTCTTTCCATTCATAACTTTATAAATGAAATATATATAAGACTTTATATATAAGATTTACTATATTTAAATCTTCCATACTTAAATCCACCAGTCAAAAGAAATAGAATATTGGAAATTTATAACTGACTCTACCTCTCCTAAGCAAAAATTAAGAAGTGACCTGTTACATAAAAACGAATGCACGGAAAGTTCGGAAAGTTACTTCTGGCGCCTCAAGTGGCAACTAACATACACTACTGGATGGCGGCTATAGCCGGGTTTAATGTATAATTGAACGTCGCATCCGTAGACAGTCAATTACTATATCCCAGTAAAACTAATAAGCCTAAACACCACTGTAATTACAAAGAAAGTAAAGGCCAGTAGACTCATCTACGATTAACAACGATTATTAAACTAGAATCAATAACACAATAAAATAATTAAGAGAGCCAATCAAAAGCTTAGCAATGTTCGAGATTCCGTTTGCTAACGAAACTCTTCGATTGTATTTACGATTAGAAATTTATTTATGCTAATTTTATTGATCGACCCCACATTGCTCAGTCTGCAAACACTAAATGCAATGTTCATAAGTAACTGACTTCGCAGCACTCATTTCCCTCTCTAACCTACCTGGCATCACTCCCAACAAAACAATAGAAGGGATAACCCGATATATAAATACGACCGCATGGAAGATGCGGCAGTTACCTCTTTGACTACGACTTGGCCCTTTAAACTTTAAAATTTATTATATTAAAAAGAATAGGACTAGCGGAACCGCGTGGGTAAGGGGTAAAAGGGGTAAAGGCTGAGACACTGCCGGGGGAAGCCTTGTTACTAGGCGCGCGACAATTCTAAAGCTCACAACGCTTTTCCTGGAAACACTGGGAGTATAAAAAAAGTGGCAATCACGAAGTATGAGACATTCCAACAGAATAATTTTAAAATAAAAGGCGTGAAATAATCTCCGAATATTATAGGAGTCACATTTAAAAAAAAACAAAAATTAATACGTAGCGACTCGCGTTCCACCGGAATCGCGAACATTCCGCCCGCAATCAGCAAGGTGGTGCTGATGACCCCCTTACTGGAACGGGCAGGACCACCAGCCTGGTA
>JAPYYT010007604.1:0-10836 GCA_030522565.1 Ceratosolen corneri | reverse complement strand
ACGGAGTTGCTACTTGCCTCTTGGTTGGTGGGGGGTCCACTAATTTTCCTACTCTACTGATTTGATGTGCATAGAATATTACTTCCTTGAGAAAAGGGTTGGGTGGAAGGTCAAGACGGCGGGGAAGGGGCTGCGCTGCGAATGTGCATGTCCCATGCGCCAAGACGTTGCGCGCTGCATCTGATTTGCTTGCTGCGCTCGGCTGTCGAAGCTGTGGTCGCGAAATACAATTGCGCGCACGCGAGACATACGATGATCCCGGGGGGCCACGAACGGTCAACTCGTGTCGGTACAAATTCAGACGCAAACAATAATGTACATAGATAGAGTTACATTGGCGTAAAAAACGTGGCAATCATGAAATACGAGATATATAAACATAATAATCACAAATAACATACATAATATAATAAACAGATATTGTAGCTAAAATAACATACAAGATAAAAATGGTATCATATCGTGATGAATCGTGATTCTATCAAAATCCCGAACAGTTACTTATTATTTATTTTAGTATTCATTAAATAAAATAATTGAGTATTTTATTAAATTTTATTCTTTTAGTTTTTTTTATAATCAGTCTAAATTTATTATTTTTATTATTTATTGATTATTATATTAATATATGTTTTTAAAAGAAAAGATTGTATTGAATTCATTTTGAATACTAGAACATGCAATAGACATAAATTTACTCAAATTTTAACATACAACGTATTAATATCAATCCTTTTTTTTTATTGTATTGAAAGTATTTTTGTTTAATTAAAATAATAATTTGGATTATTTTTCTATATACTCACTTTTAATTTATGATATTGATAAAAAATTATTTTAGTTTTTGGAATGTGCGTTGAACAAGATTATAATGCAATTATAATGTTAAGAAATCTATAATTTAATTATATCTTAATTCTTTGATTAAATATTTTATAGATGTATATGGACTTCTAAAGAACTGAAAAAGTTATAAAATGTAATATTAATGAGATATGTGAATACAATAATAAACAAATATAAATATGAAAAATATAATTTCTTTTAATATGTATAACGGTAGATTTATTATTATTTTTTAAACCATATGCCGAAACAAGTTTGTCAATATGAAAATGTACTATGTCGGCCTCATTGGGTTGCCTGAATGTCTTCAGAGTGTGATGGTCTAGACAGTTGAACCATAAATGGTGGCTCGATACTAACACTCTCCTTTTAGTTACTGAGATTTGCTTCAATTCAGGGCACTCTTGACTACAGTGTTCATCGTCACAAAAATCACATTGTTTTTATGGTCATTGTTGCTGTATTGCATGATACACTTAACTTTGTATTGTAACTGATAATCTGTTGCCTTCTTTCTGATTGATATAACATGCATGCCCTTTTGCTCAGTGTTTTTCCAGCTTTGTAATGTCTTTAGATGTGACATCAAGAATTCTTGTAATTCTTTCCATAGTGGAAAGGTATGTATTTTGCCTATTGACAATTGCCACTGCTCTCTTGACTTTTCGCCCAATAATTGTGTT
Organism: Ceratosolen corneri; assembly: GCA_030522565.1. Classification (NCBI taxonomy): domain Eukaryota; kingdom Metazoa; phylum Arthropoda; class Insecta; order Hymenoptera; family Agaonidae; genus Ceratosolen; species Ceratosolen corneri. Next base: position 9,307 of record JAPYYT010007604.1, on the reverse strand, counting down.
ACCAAGTGGACTAATGTATATTCCCATAAGTCATCTCGTTCAGCCTCAGTTCTTAACCATTTTACACTATTGTCTATTGTACTTAATAAATTGTCAAGTGAGGTAGCATCTCCTTTTATCGGCTCTTGCTGTATGAACAGATTATCAAGGTGTGAATTAATTAGTAATCTCTGGTTTTCATACCTCTTTTTTAAGGCGTCCCAGGCTATGTCGACTAATTCATCACAGAGTTGCATTTGGGATATGATGGTCGCTGCAGGTTCTCGAAGTGAACTTCTCAAATAATATAGCTTTTCTGTTTTGCTTATGTTCTCTTTGTTCAAAATCACTCCTGTAAAAAAGTTCCTGAATGCTGGCCATTCCACCAGAGAATATGGGCACCGTTATTTGAGGCAGTCTGGATGATCTTGGTGAGATGTTTCAGCTCTTATTACACCTTAACACTGTGACTTATTTGTGATCTCACTAGTTAGGAACTAGAAAAGTTCCTTTTCCAATTTTGTGAGTGCCCTCTTTGTTTTTGAATATTATTTTCTTTCAATTGACATCTGTAGTAAAATAATCATGATTTATCAGTATGTCAGACCAATTCGATGACATAATTTCATCTTCTTTTTGAAATTTGGCATGTAGCTTCTGCAACAAATTCATTATTACTGTTAGTTGAGTAATGCCTTCGGATCTGTATGTCTCAATGTCCTCCTCCAATTCCTTCATACTCTCTATTCAAGCATGTTGTTTCTGAATCTTCATTGATAGTTCACAATTCAATGCTTCATCAGGAGAACCAGTGTTATGGCATACATTTCCACATTTTATCCTCGTCATCATGACTGTCTTTAGTAATAAACTTCAAATATTTTATGCAATAGGTATATTCATCTCAATATACTAGAGAATCAATTATATAAATACCAATAATCTTTTTTCAAATATTTGATATCCAAACTTAATTTTTAACACACATACATGGAATAACAATTTTCAATTTCAATACACACGTGTAATAACAATTTTCTACCTTATTTATATCCGGCTGGAAGGACCAAAATGTATAGAGGTATCCTCTACCTACGAGTTTATTTTATAAAATACATTATAAAATTTATTTATAACATAATATAATTTATAACAGCTCAGCTTTATCTGTTCCAACGGCCTACTGATAGGGATTTCACTTGCGTGCCTGTATGCACTCTCTGATGTTAAGGAATGGGGATATAATAGGATTGATTTTGGCGGTAGGATAGATTAAATCGTTAAACACGTGTGTGTGCTGGTTACTATTATTTAATGATAAACTTTCTATTATTTTATTCTGCGGTTGATATAATTATTTGTGCTTGGTTTGTGTATGTGTGTATAATAATTAGCACTCGAGATTGATCCGGGAATGGTACCCGATTACGGTTTCGACGCGTAAACGGACAATCAATGGCATTTGAGAATCCGACTATTTCAAATCGAGTTGGATTTAACAAACCTCTATTACGGTGCAAGGTTCAATTGTAAGTTGCCCCTGCGTTCTTTTTAACCCGGCGCGGATGCGCGGGAGAGGATAGCTTCCTTCTTCATTTCTTACTGAGAAAGTCTCAGCGTTCCAATTACCTACTTTGATGCTGAATAGCTGGTACTATCAACCCTGTGTTGACAAACTTACTTCACTTCCGCCGTAGGGAGTGCGTCTACTTCGAAACCATTCACGGCGGCGTTTATCATCAATCTTCGTTACCTTGCAGTTGCCACTATTAAGTGAAGATTGTACGCTAATCGAAGACACCCAAAACGATACTGACGCCACGCAGAGCGTCACCCTGTATTCACAGTTCGCATTGCGACTTTTCGCCACCCCGCTGGAACTAATTCATCCAATTTTTCCTATTGGTCCCACGATCGGCAATAATTGTCATCGATGCACTGAGTTTTCTGTCTTTATTGTTTTTGATCGTCTTTTCTCGTATGTGGTCACACTATGGCTGAGGCCACTGCATAGACAGAGTGGGGGAAGCTGCAAGGTCGGCATAATTTGTCGAGTCCGGACCATGTGGTGACAATTGCAACCGTATTCGCACTTTTCTTTACTTCTGCTTGACTTGGGTACTGTCCGAAGGCGACGGTCCCACGACTCTTATTGTGCCTAGTCATTTGGATTCGACACTACGAATATTGTCCAGTAATTTGTTCTTTCGAATTTCAGTCACGTACGATATTAAAAACTACACTTTCATAATTTCTTTTAGGCACGACCACGTGGATTACACATTTCAGTTGAATATTGTTCTCGGTCTTTTTAGCAATGAACGTCTCCAGTCAAAACACTCCTTTTTTATTTTCTACATTTGTACCGCACATTTATTCGTAAACACCGATAGTCAAATTACACGGCGAAGGCGCGACGACGGTCGATTTATTATACGGATTTCCGAACAGAATATTTTTTTATACTTTTTGTGGAATAAGGCGTAAAATAAAGAGCAAATACGTAAATCATTACAAAAAGAAGTATTATTTTTTTACTACATATAGTATGCTAGTCTATTTCTATATACGTGAATCTCAATTTGAAAATTCGATATTTATAAAAAATCTAAATACTAATAATATTGAAATATGAAATATTAAATTTTTTTCATACATGTTTGGGCAACTTTGCCGATGCTGAGCTCTCCCCATGGTGGTGAGGGAGAGAGGCTGATAATGCAAGAGGAGAGATGGCTGGGTAAAAAGAAACGAAGGCGCAGGGGTCGAATATAATACTGTGAATTGGTGTTTATTGAAATTAAATAGAAAATTCAGTAAAGATATACAATTTTTTTTTATCGTGTGTAAAAATAATGTCTTGCTCTTGATTCTTAATCTATTTCTGCGTTTAATATTCTTGTATAATTATTTATCAGAAAATCACTAGTGATTTTATTTGGCCTTTATTTTCTCTCACCGAAGTAACGGAGACTTTCAAAGGCCTGTTAGTCTTACAAATTGTTTAATGGCAAAATATAACAAGTTCTGATGTGCCACTTGCCGTTCAATAGTGTTAAACGCAGTGACAGCTCTTTTGTCCAATAAAATTATTGTACGTATCGCTACTTGCCTTCGGCTGTTGGTTCTAAGCTCTTGCCTTTCTCAGGTTTGTTGGTCCATGCTCGTTACGAATGCGGCGTACTAATTGACCCAGAGAAAGGGGGAGCTGCAGCCTATGGACTCCTTAGCAGTATTCTCACGTGATTAAACTTCGCGGGTCCAAGCGTTCGTTATGTAACGTATAGCGATCTTGTACCAGCGTCGGATGAAGTTTCAACTTTATAATGCCGAACACTGAAGTCTGAGAATCTCTTCGTTGTAAAACTAAATGCGAGATTAATCTTTGAGAGTTTGATCTTTGTGAGAATTCTGGAGCGCAGTGCGCTTTCTGTTTGGTTTTGATGTCTCACCCCGTTCCTTGAGTAGGGGTGGTCTCTATAGGTTTTTGGTAAGAGTGGGAAAATTTTGTTTATTGTTTGAAACTAATTTTCTGTTATCATTGGAGCTCGAGCCAGAAATATCAACGCCCTTTTACATGAAAGCCTTTGGGACGTCGGGCCGCGGATCGCGGGGTCACCCGACGTCATAAGGCCTGGCTCTGTTTTTCATCAATTCCAATTCTTGTCGGTTCGTTAGAATTATCACGATGTGTAGCAATCATGCTATTATACCTAGGCGCAGTCCTAGTAAACATGATCGTAAGTGGTCGTAAACGAGAGAAAAATAATATTCGATGTACTTTTTGAATCTTGGACACATCTGTCATAAACGTATTGAATGTTTATAAAAAGAATTTACGAAGAAAGAGGTGGTACCGACAGTCGAGAAACTGACGGATTCTCGAACAATACACAATATGCTTGTTAAATATTACGTATCTCCTTTTGTATATTTTTTTTTATCAATTAATTAATAAAATAAATGAAGAAAACATTTATTAATTAGATATATTAATCAGAAATATTTCAAAATTTATAAATAATAATTATAGTAAAGATTTTAATTTTCCATTAGACTATAGAACAATTATTTTTTCGTATCTTCTATTTCTCATGAATTCATTCATCGGGTTACAATCTTTTTTTATTTTTTCTTAAATTATAATTATTAAATTTAATATTTAAACTTAATATTTTTATTCAATTATAATTTTCTTTGTAAAATTTTTAAAGATTTTTTAAATAATACTGTAAAGCACATGTGTTCAAAAGAAATTGCTTAACGTATATTAGTATTTACGATTATTATTTATATTAGTATTTACGAAATATTAATTTTATATTCGTAATATTCGTATTTCCGAAAAATTAAAATACTTTCAAATTTCTAAACATAAAATAACTTTCACATTAATTGCAATAAGGAAAAGTGTATTTAAGTTAACATTGCCTTGCAGAGCAACTAATTTAATACACAATTATACTAATTTCATAGTACTACTGGTATATTGATCAAATAAATATTCAAGCTGAATTTAAATTACGTTCAAAGTAGTTATAAAAGCAGTAACGCTCTACAAAATGTACGCATAGTGCTAATAAGGCGTTAATAAGTCAACTAATTTTATATTAAGAATTGTCTGTATAATCACGCGACTAAATAAATTAAAAAAAAAGATTGTTTAACATTTATATTGATTTATTCCTTCAATTTATGAGTTAATAAAAATATAATAGTGTTTAGAAGAAAAAAAAGATAACAGTTACAAATATTTACAATCGATTAAATGATTAATATCGATTATTAATCAATTATTAATTTTATTGCGTTTGACCTTTAATATTATTAGTTTTTAAACTTTTATTTGCAAATCTATATAAAATTTATAATGTTATCTATATAAAATATATAATGCTTCTGTAAATATAACTTAAATGGTAATTAATTAAATATTAATTAATGTATAAATATTAAAATTACACCACTCATAAAATTGAAATTAATATATAATACAAGTATATATAATATTATATATAAGTATTTATTATATACAAGTATGTTTATTTGTTATAAATAAGAACTCAATTTCTGAATCATTTTCATTTCTTCGATTCATTTCTTAATCAATAAATTTTTGATAAAAATTTATATAAATCAAAGTTTTTTATTTTTATTTCTACTGAAGTACAAAGACAATTTATAAATCATAAATTATTTTATGTAATGAGTAATTTCAAAAGCACATTCCTTAAAAAAAACAAATTCTAATTGATATTTATACTTAATATCTATTTTCGTTATATAATAAAAACTGTATTTTAGTTAGTTTTCTGAAAATAATTTAGTAGAAGAAAATCATGCAATAATATGTAAAATGAATGTATTAATTCAGAATTATCTCCTGCGTTATCATTTTTGACGAATTACACAAATTGAGAACTTTTTAAATAGTTTGCTTTTAGGTGATATAAATTGTTATTATATATATAATTTTCGATAACCGTTAATAGGAAATTTCAAATTAACTACGTATTTTTCAATAGCATGATGGGTTTTTAAGTCTTTAAAACGTAAAGCTTCAACGTATTTTATCACTTTTTGATCCTAATCGAATTATATAAATTACTGGCCATTAGCTTTTGATTAAACTCAATACAAAAGAATACTTACATACAAAATAAATGTATCACAATTTTCAATTAAAATATGACCACATGATAATTAGTAAATTATTAATAAATGATATTTAAAATAAATAAATTTGAAAATATGAAATTAGAATTTGATTAAAAATAAAAATATTTTAGAAGTACAGACTAATTAATTGAAATATATTAGAAAAAATTATATTATCATAATTACAATTTTAAATTTTAATATAACCATATGATTTTAAAATGAAATAACAAAAAATTAACCGAATATAGTACTAGTAAAATATTCCTAATGAGCTTTTCGTAGTTAAAACTGTGTATATTCACTTTTACAGGTGCATTTATATTTTGATACGAAATGGTTTAAAATGTATTATCTCGTAAATATATATTATTTTGATGGAATAAATATAAATTGGATTTATAGACATAGAAAATCATTCTTTTCAAAGTCTTATTAAATTATAATTACTTAAGACTTCTTCAATGTGTTAGTCTACATTTATTTATTTTAAATATATAATTATAAAATTTACTAATTATTACAATATTTTAATGATTATATATAAAGAAAAAAACTTTTGAATCTTTATTTTAATTTTCTTAAATAAGTTTATAGATAATAATAATTTTTATGAAAGGCTTTTTTTTTAAACATAAAATAATTAAAATTTTTTCATTTTAAATTTTATTACAAATATAAAATTTTTAATTTATTGATAAAATTTTTGAATTATAAATTTTAAATAAGAGGTTTTGTTTGCTACTTTTAGTACTATTATGTAAATGTACTCTATATCAACAAATAAAAAACACTTTTTTTTTACTTTATACAATCAAAATTTATTTAATTATTTATTTAGGTAGAAAAAGTTATAAATTAACATACTATGTAAGATACTGTTCAGATATTGATTTAATATTTATAACCTTGTTGTCTATTAAAGTTGTTTGTCTTTTGTAATAAACCAATTTTCAAAAAAGGATACCTAATAATCTATTTGTAAGAAGATAAATCTTAAAATTATTCCATAATTATTGTTTATGTTGTTAAATAATTTTAATCAAATAAATATCACTTGACCGTCTGATTTACAATATAATTTAAATATTGTACATTTGAAATAAAATAAACTAAATTAAGAATCTGAAAATTTTGAATGTTCTTTTATTAAAAAATTGAAAATTAAATAATAAAGTTAATAATGAAAGCAATAAAAATGTGTACAAAAGTTTTTATTGCTTCCATTAAATTACGCCAAATCCATCATAATTATATTAACAACATATATTTATAATATTCTATATTTAAAATATGTCGCACTCTTCTCGCAAAATCAAGCAAATATTCTTTATTTTTGAAGTTTTTTAAATTTCACTAATTCGATATAATTTAGAATAATATTTATTCAATTTAATAATGAATATTTAACTTATACAGAAATCTTCTAAAATTTTATATATTATTTTCGTGTAATAATAATAATTTTGTTCATTTTATTATACATTAAATATTAAAACTAAGTTATTTTTATATGAACTCAATTTAATTAATTAATGTAAGATTAAAAAAATATTTCTAACAGTAGTTTTATACGGTTATAAATAGTATACGAATATAGATAAATAACTTTAGATGATCAGTTTTATTGTTCATAATGTTATAGATGTTATTATTATTGATCTTGTTATTATTTTTTTACTATTATTATTGTTATAATTCTCATTATAATTCCCATAATCTTATATTCCTACACTGTAAAAAGATATTTTATTTTTTAATATTCTTAATACAATCTTGTGTATGTTTCATTTTCTCTACTTTTATATGAAACTAAGATGATAATCCATTGTTAAAAAGAAAAAATATTTCACTATTAAATAGGTAAATAAATGAATATTTCATTTATTCATTCTTAATGTTTTTACAGATTTAAATTCATGGACATACTTGCTATAAAACTTTGAGTAATAATTTATACACATACTATAAAATGAACCAATAAACTTTTATAAAATATACATATTAATATACAATTTTATATTTAGATAAATTCATATTATTTTAATTACAGAATTTTTATTTTATAACTTCTAAATTTTTAATAAATTTACTATCATTTCATTTCTTCAAAATTTTTTCTGAATTTTTCACATTTCAGCACTTTATTTTTATTATTTTTGTATTTTATAAAATTATATCTAGATAATTATATAGTAATAGCATAATTATGTGTTTTATAGTAAAATATAACTAATTTTTTTTATGTTATTTTACTACTGTTTTAACAAGAAATATTGTAATTCTGACCTCTTATGAAATTATAATAATTACGTATAACTAAAGAATATATTATATTCGAGATGATGGATGTAATAATGACTATATCTAATATTGAGAAAATCTATTGTTTTATGTCAGTTACATTTTTACATATTTTTAAATATTAACATTATAATTAAAAAAAATTCGACTTAATGCATTCAATTCCACAAAATAAACCAATTATTTATTTTCCTTCTTATATTTTTTGTAAAATACGCAAACGTAGAAAAATCTATATTTATAATCTGCAGGTTTGAAAGGTAAAGAATTAGGATAATGTGCATGTTTAAATTTGCCTACGACCTCATTTTACTTGAAGAAAGTTTTGACGTTTCTGAAAATCACGCAACCATTTTTGCTTAAATGCAAGGAATTGTGATTTTCACTTATTTATTTATATTTTCTTATTGTAAATAAGAATTTCTATTTATTTTACTTTTAGCGTAAGTTAATAAATTAACTTTTTATTTTAGTATATGATTAAGTTATTATTATATTATTAAAAAAAATTAAATATTATAAATATTTATATGATTACAATAAAAATACATAGTAATAAAATGATTAAAATTATTATTATATTAATGTTCATTATTTATTATTTTATAGGAACTAATATTTACGTTTAAAAAAAAGTTAAGAATTTGTATTATTTTACTCTTTAACTTATTCATTTATATAAAAAATATTTTATATAAATATAATTGTATATTTATTTCTGTAATATTTCTTATAATATATGTGTTCGGAATTAAGCCCGAGAAAACATTCTCAGGTGACGGAAGAAAGAGGCGGATAGTGGAAGTAGAAAGATAGCAGTGTAGAATAAAACAGAGGCGAAGGTGGCGTGGGTAATGCTGTAAAATGGTTTTTATTTTAACGTATTGAAATATAATGCTGTCTTTAGACGTGGTACAAATATAATGCTATTGTAATCTTGAACTATCTTAACATTCAGACATGAATTGAACACCGCGATAGCTATACGTGAATTTATAAATATGTTGAGTTCCGTGAGTTTAATTAAAGGTTGCTTATTTCCAAGCGGACGCAATAGTCAGGCGTAACTTTGAATCTTACGACGCTTGGAGTGGTGTTATGAATTGTATGTCGTTATAGTTCACTCTTCTGCAATATTCAGGCATAAATTCAATCTTACTGTTGAGGAACCCTCTACCTAGCTTTCATGGGCTCAGCTTTACCTGTTCCGACGGCCTATTGATAGGGATGTTTCCTTAGTAGACTATATGTTCTCCCTGATGATGAAGAGTGTGGATAATATGGGATAAATTAAATTGTTAAACATGTGTGTATGAAAGCTATGATTATTTAATGTCAAACTATCTATTATTGTTATACAATGATT